>JAGGAT010000073.1:0-87261 GCA_017657195.1 Termitomyces sp. T70a
AAATGGTTGTATCCCGGCAAGCCCGGCAGAAGCTAATTATCAGCCAAACAACTAAACAAGGGAAAGTCGAAGGGGTCTATCGTTATAGAAATTGCTGTAAAATACTATGCCTCCCCGGATGTTCGGAGTACCCTCGAGTCGGATACACTTCAACGAAAATTACAAACTCCGCTCTGCCGCGAGCGTGCGCAATGCTAAATATAGCTGGTTGTGTGGCAGAAATCTAGGGGTACTCCGAACATCCGGGGAGGCATACTTACGATACGCTTTGAGTTCAGCCTCCGCCTGACCTTTTTTTTTCACCTTCAGCCAGTTTTCCGTTATGGTAACATGGCTCTTGCTATATCAACAATGAAATACTAGCTTCAAAATGAAACCTCTGCTCTGCTGGGCCTGTCTGGACATCTGTCATTGAAGGTGCTTCATTTACACTCGAACCGGACCGTGAAGTTGTTGACGCCAAGCAGTCGTTGCCGTCATACATTCTATGTATAGTTTGAAGACCACTTGTACTTTCCAGAGTTTATTGAGCGCTGGTCCTTAAAAACCATCAGCTTGAGTGATGGTGTCTAACAATGGTTTTGAGGGTAAGGAATTGACCTTGAAATGGACCACAAGACAACGCTAAAGCTCAAAGGGTCTGTCTTGCTCTTGTGTCACTTTGCTATTTGCCGTCATTGAATTGAGGATTTCGAAACAGACGGCTAGTGATGAGGTGGCATTATTAAGCGGATTCGGCGCAATAATGTATGCGTTTACAGAAGTTTACAGGCGGCAAAAAAGCGTAGATAAGTGGAAGAGCTGAGAACAATTATTGATCAATTATTTGAGGGTCCTGATTTAATGGACAAGATCATGTGTAAAATTTTGTTACTCTCCATATGTAGGGAGAGAACTTGCCAAGATAGACTTTCGACCATATGGACGTCTCGTTCCTTTGCGATTCGGACGCATGAACGTTGGTGGTTGTACATAAAGGCTCAACCTACAAATTCAGCACGCAGAATCGTAATGAATGTGCATAAGTAGGATCAACAGATGATGGTTAGGGTAAAAGTTCCGCATGTATCGGCTGATAAGGTTCCTGTGCATATTATGCCAACAGGAGAGGTGGGTGAATTGTTGGAGCATCAGCATTCAACCTTGAGAGAAAGATTCAGCCAGCAAAAATGTGTAGAAGGTTACTGTACATGTCTTGCTCATTCATATAAATTCAGTCGGTTCATCGGAAGCGAAGGTCAGTTCGATCGATCATTTGACCAAGTAATCTATTCCTTCCATTACGTTGACTTGGGCGTCAAAAACCGCTCCATTCTATCATGATAATGGAAACAAGTCAAGAGTAGTGAGTGCTGGAACTGGATGGAGGATGGTTGGCCTGAGATCACAAGTCTACCATTTTTGGAAACCCGGATCTGTGGATGATATTGACAATTGCGAGTGTCTAGACATTTCCTTAAACATTTGGATCATCGCCTTTAAAGAGACGTCTGCCTGATCTTGTTGACACTCATCCTGTCCAAACGTCTACTTAGCAGTGCGTCCTCTCGCAATACTCTGATATAATCAAATTTTTATCCAACGTACGTAACTTTTCCTTTTGTCATGCCCAGTCATAAGCTCGACAGCCTACTACACACGCAGATAAATCCACGGACGTATATTGAACGAGCTTAAACCCACACGAGCCAACCACCATGTCGTTTGAATCGAGCTCAGACGAAAGCTCACCAACGCTGTCTCTAGAAATCCCCGGGCTTTCCACCGCTGCATCCTCCCCCACTGGCATTCTCTCCTCTTCGTCCTCCCACGGCTCATCGACCACATCCCTGAACGGGAAACCTAACGTCAAGTTTGCGCCGCTACCAGAACTTACACCACGCAAACGGCGCCATGCGGCACCGCTGGGCGTGGCGGCACGTAGTCAGATGGTCTTACAGCGGCGGCAGCTGCGGGGTATGGACATGAACACGTATCACAATCATTTGATGTGGACAGAAGAAGAGCTAGAGCGGCAGCGGGAGCTTGCGATGCAAGAGGGCCGGCGGCGGCAAAACCAACATCACTTGGTAAATGAGGAAGATGCGGAAGATTCACTCCTTGCATTCGGGAGGATGGTGAAGGACGCGGGCAAGACTATTTTACGGAGGGTGTCAATTAAGGATCTATCAATGAAGGAAAAGAAGGATATGATGGAAAAGGTGAATGAGCATGAGACTGGTATGGATGAGGCATTGACATCAAAGGAAGGTCAACGGACCGTATCTCGGCCGAGGATGATAGATGATGCTGAGGAGTCATTTCGAACGATTGGCCAAACAGACACGATAAGAGAGGGGGACGCCAACTATAAATGGATATCGGAAAACCTGCTAGACGACCCAACCGGCCGGACACCCAGACAGTCAAAGTACATCTCTCATTGAAGGACTCGGATAACAGGATTCTTGTAGGATTATTACCTTTTTCTAGATCTATTCGCAGCGTTGTATACCCTTGATTTCCGAGATGTAACCTCATGCTTATTTTATTATTTTTTATTGCTTACCAAGGCATACTGCATCTAAGTACCGTAGCAGAACAGTGCATACAATGCTCGAGATCGATGCAAGGGACGATCGATTGTTATCTCAGAGTGGGCCTGTCCGTTGAAGACCAAATGGGATTACGCCTCCTGCGATAACAGCACAGCCACATCTCACTCCCGACATATTGTGTCTATCTTGAGAATATCGTGGTCAGGGCTCTTAAGTTGACCAGTCAGGCTCATCGAATCAACTACAATGAGAGATCGCTCTCTTGCAAGACCACCAGATGCGAAGAGTGTTGGCAAAAGTGCCGCAAGTGGGTTAATTACGGCTTACCTCAGCAGAACACGTCCCTGGTGAGGCTGTCCAGCTTTGAAGTGTGGCCCTTGTCTTTCATTTCCATTACATTCATTCATTCCTGGTTGTTCCTTGGAGCCTTGGAGGGCGTGACTGACTGTCCTTGCCTCTTACCGCAGCCCCATCCCCGCTGCTCCTATCTTTTCCGAACTTTTTGCGTTTTCTCTAGGGTTTCCATCGGCCTTCCTTGACCGTTTGTCTGTTTTTGAGTGTGCATTCATGTCCGTCTCGTGTGCTACGAGCCCCACTGCCACAAGCACAAATGTCCTCACAACTGTGACCGAGACTACGACCACGTCCCTCTCTGTGACGACCCAGCCTCCAGAGACATCATTGACTTTTTCTTTGGTACCCTGCTCTGCAAGTTTATTTTCGGGACTGGTGTTTTCATGTCCACCGGCAACTGTACCGTACACCACAACCATACCTGGTGAGCGATATTTATTTGAGCTCTGCTTCAGATACCAACATCGCAGGCAGGCGCTACGCAGACGGTGCAGGTGCCACTCACCATCACCTCGACCATTACATCCACCGATTTAGTCACTCTCTTTGGCACGTCGTGTACAACAATTAACACTGTCGTAAATACTCCGATTCCAATCGCTCAACCAACTCAAGATCAAGTACCTTCTGCAGCACCAACTATCAGTACTCCCATCTTCACACCGTCTGCGACGATCTCGACCCAATCAAATTCTACACAGTCGTATGTCTCAACGACCGTGCAGACCGTCACCTCTGGGACCTCGTCATCGCAGGCCTCCAGCACGGTTGCGACTGATAATCAAAATAAGGGTAGCCCAGATGTTGCACCAATCGTTGGGGGAACTATCGGAGGATTTTTTGGACTCATCGCGATTGTCGCGTTGATATGGTTTATCTTGTACGTTCGTTCCTGCATCATCTTAATTCTTCCCTCATCTTGGTCCAGGAGACGGAGACAAAGATGGGACGATATATTTGAGAAAGAAGAAGACGAAATCGTCGTTGGCGGTGCCCGCGGAGCTCTCCGTCCCACACGCTTCTCCTTAGATGTCGATCCGGAGCCAAAACCGTACCAATATGGTCTTGTTGGACGTGCCGTGGCACCGAGTGCAGCTTCGCCTCCCCATTCGCCGCCTATGCGACCATCACCTGGCGCTTCAGATCTGAATCAAGCAAGAACGTCCTTAATGCCTCTCAATCCTGTGGCGGCTTCGACTCTCACTTTATCATCAATGCCGTCTACGGGCAGCTCGCAAAGTCCTCTCTATCCGCCACAACATGGATATACACCACAGGGCCACCAACAAGGTTATGCACCTCCACTTCCTAAAAAGCAATCGGTGGATTGGGGTACTGCAACCAGCCCTAAACACATGACACATTCGCATAGCGCAAGTACGGCGAGTTTCATGTCTCCACCTGTGTCGCACGCGCAATGGACCGGCGATGTCGGCCCTGGGTACAACGGTGGCGTCGCGGCAACAATGACAATGGGAATGAACACGCCAGTTATGGCTCCTGACGAAGTGATGCTCATGAACCGTTCAGGAAGCCCAACCAGTATCCAGGAGACACGTAGACTTCAGGTGACCAATGCCAACCCGGACGAATTCGAGTTTGGCGAGTCGTCGACCTCTCCTGCTGCTGCGGCTGCTGCGGGTGTCATGTCGGTCAAAGATAAGAAGCTTCGTGACGGGAAGGGAAGGTTGGTTACTCGATCTGCCGGCCCGCCGATTGTGCATGTGGATGGTGGTAGAGTGGTTGCCAACGTGGAACCTGCGGCGTCTGGTCCTCTACCGCCAGCCTATACGGACTAAGCGTTTAACAAGCTTTATTGGACCTTTCTAGAACCTCTGACAGCATTATGCTCTTTTAATGGTTCTTTGTCTTCCGTAAGTAACGACCTCTTATGACTACCTACAATCACAATTCTCCGCACTCTCACACTTCTATGGTACTTACCCCGCTACATATCAAAATGGCACCCTGCTCTCTTTTTTGTTATTTCTTCATGCGATCCGGGCGGCTTCCTCACATCCTGTCATTCTTACATTATCTATCCAATGATCCACTCTGCCTTGTAACCTTAATTGCATCATCAGCATAGTGACTGCCCCTTCCCTGATTCCCCCATTTTCTCTCCCCTGTCCGGGTCTACCTGGCTTATTTACTTTATGACAGACACTGAGCATTGGACTTCTACCTACTACGCATCACTACGTGCAGCACTGGACTAATTGCTCGAAAGTCTTTTCTCCATGTTCAAGTACTTTTTAGGCACCGATCTGAATGGAACTTCTTTAATCTTTTTTTATTATTCTGACTTCTTGTCCGTGTGCATATTGATTGTTCTTCAAGAGGTGGTTACTAAGCACTGCCCCTCGTCGCTGTTTGTCACAAATGACCTAATCTATTATCCTTTCCCATGTCTTACTTGCATAACAAGCTCGATAATGGCTCTTGGCCAACTTCGCTGTCAAGATCCCGTCAAAGTATAAGGGTCCCGAAGACGGCAGTTGCGCCCACATTACAGCTGGCCACGCCCACAACAATAGGCGTAGCGACCACGTGACCCAGTAGTTTCCTGAAAAGGAATCCATTTTAGCGCTCATTGTTCTTTCACTTGACCTGTACATTGTCCTTTTGCACAATGGCTGAAGCTCGAGAGAAGTGGTTGCCACCTCGTGGCAGAATATAAATGACCTCATGTGCCACTTGGCTATCTGTTCTCCTTTGCATTCCTCTCCCTCAGCCAGCTTCATTCTTTTGTTTTTTTTGGTGCTGGGACACCGTTGTGGTACAATCAGAGGGATCTCTACGCCTACATCTTAGACACTCTCTCAAGAACCATATCACGCGTTAACGACATTCTCATCCATAAATATGGTGACACGTCGCACAAGTGAGTTGAAGCATGGCTTTCTAGTGGGCTGGATTTGAAGGTGCATTAGTTTTATTTGGGGGCCTCAATGCCGTCCGATGCATCTCCATCGTATCCCTTATCCTTGTCTTTGCGAGCACGGTACTTGTCATGGTTCACAACATAGAGGCCGTCAATGCATTCCTCAACAACGCGGATGCCTCGGACATGCAAAACTGCGATTACATCGAGTGCGTTGCTGTTTTTGTTGTTCCATTGTAATTGTCCTAATAGATCACGGCAGAGGAAGCACAGTACCTAACCAACCTGCTGGTGTCTTCTGGGCTGTTGTATCCAGTCTCTTGATATTGTTCCAGGCTGTTATTCTGTTTTGTGAGTGCTGTCGTCTTTGCTTGCGTTATGAGTGGCTTAATAGGGGATGTGTTTTAGTGTCCGAAATTGGATGGCCTGCTCCTTTCTTCGATCAATACTTCCCTGTCCTTGGTCAAGACTTCGGCTTGGGCGCCCTCGGTATCTTCCAGTGCTTGTAAGTCACTTCTTCTATTATCCTTGACCATGGAAATCGATTTATGTTTCTCCAGGATCTCCACCCAAATCCTCGCTCATCACGTTGATGACTTTGCGCTCGTCTCGGCCTTTTTCCTCTTCGCCATCGGCTGCGTCAACATGTTACTCGGCCTCATCTTCCGCGCGTCTGCTAAACAGAAACGTTCCATATCTGCTTTCCGCACGGAGACCAAACCCATCCTTCCTACACACACTGGAGCAAGTACCGTGTCGCGTTCCACGTTCGTCCAACCCCAATTCACCGGCGAGAAAGACCTCGCTGATCGTCCTGACACCACCGAGTTTAACTCCTGGAAATACACTGAGAGGGCTGGATATGGCTTCGGTCGTCAGGGTGAGAAAGCCGCAGGGCTCCGCGGGTTCATCCTTCAACCACCTGAAGAGTCCCTTCCGCGTTATGCTTCTCCACCGCATCCTTCCCAGAATATCCCACAGCACGAAGATAACCATGTGAGCTTGACACGCTCTCCGTCCGTCGCAAGCTCGAGTTCGAGCTTCGCGTCGCCACTTCGCGAGAGTATGGCAACTGCGCCAATGGGTGGCGCTAAAGTTCCTTCATTTAAATCTAGTCCTACTGCTTTGTAGACTTCCCCTCGAGACTCGTGTGAAACCGCTCAACTCAACATGATTAACGAACAACATGTGCTACAACTGGATTTGTAGGTTGACACGATCTTATACCTTCGCCCATGCTATCATGATATAGAAGCATCGTAATCTGGCTGTGTAATGCTTACGCGGTACTCAGACTCTTTGGACCTCGTGTAGTATATCTACTTATCTAATTAGTATATACACTTGTAGTCACTCCCTTAGTTTGAATATGAAATGGACTCGTCAAACATATTGGAGCTTGGTGGTCAAATTAAAGCCTGAGTTTTCAATTTAAACTGCTCGAAGACAGTTGAGCAATGCCGTATATATAGAGAGGTGAATAAGCATCTATTATGCGCCTTCGTGACGCATCACGATCTTTCTCACGTGCATTTCTGTAACGTTTTGCCTAAAATGGAACACGTCGGAATTGCACTCGACGAACCAGTTGGACTACCTGTCCCATTAGAACAAACATCGTTACAGTCCTGTGACCCGTTACTCAGAATGGAAGAGGCTCTGGTACTGCCAGTCATTCCGTAGCGGGGAACCAAACCGCTACAATTTCGTTTCCCTCGTGATGCGCAACATCTCCAACGCTTAGGCTGATAGGACTCCAACAATCATAATACGGGTTTATCGGTTGCTCTGTCAGTGTGTCAGCGTTGCCATGTTGTCCGTGCATCTCCTGAAATGAACCTGTTCAAAAGCCTCCATCTGACATGCCCTCGTTATCCCGCCTCGTAAATCGACTCGTTCTAGTCAACCGTATCGGTCAAAGCAATGCTCCAGTTCAGACACACAGTAAGGTCAATACGGGCCTCCCGCCTTCCAATCAGTCTGGTGCAACCCATTTGCCGACCTCATTGAGTCGAAACATCCCACAGGAACTATGCGAGCGAATTATTGATCATCTTTACGATAGTATTCCGTCTCTCTTGTCGTGTAGCCTAGTCTGCCGCGCCTGGGTTCCAGCGAGCAGATACCATCTCTTTAGGGGTTGTGTCGTTCATCCGTCAAAGCTCATAGGGCCTGGGGAACGCAATGTTCGTGTCAACTGTGCAGTCTCTTCGCGTAGGTCGGTTGTTGATATGTCGAGAACTCGGTTGAACGTGAAGAGCAGGTGCCTACAAGTTCGTTCTATTTGGCACCGACGACGGAATCTATGTTTCACAGACACCAGGGAGTCGACCGTTTCAAGTCGTCGCTCTTCGCGATCCCGTCACTCAGATTGATCTGTTAGAAGACTATGATCTTGTCATTTTCCTCTCAGGTCTTTTTACCCTGATATGTCCTCGAGATAGCTATTGATCCCAACAACAGCTCGGCAGGTTTTCACCATCCAGCTACAGGTGTTGCGACTTAACGATAAAAAACTGATGCCTCATCTATGCACTCGAATTGCTGGACATGTTTCTTTCTTTAATCATGGGGTTATATCTGGAAAGCACCTTATTTGCGTTGTCAAGGTTCGAGGGCCATCAACAACGTGTAAACTGCTGGAACCGGTACTTGAGACAAACACGCAATATTATGAATTGCGTCACTACAAGGTAGGGGTTCATCTATATTATGGCATTGGCGCATCTCATATTGAGCAAGGACTTCTATATCGGGGATGGGATTGTTTCTCTACACTTCCTAAGGACAAAGTTGGTTGCCGGGCCAAAGACACATGACTTTGAGGCAGTTGACGTTGGCACATTGACAACACAGCCTCTATTGCATCCCTCTGCAGCTGTTCCAAACAAGGGCGCTAGATGTGTAGCGGCGCTTCGCGCACCGAATGGTGTGTTGGTGTGCTATGACTGTTAGTCATTTCTTCCTGGCAAGGCTTGATTTGACTTATTACCCTCAGCGTTCGCTGTCCTTGTCGACCATGAAGGACGACCTTTTGGGAGAATAATACGATGGCGAGATAAATCCATTTATGACGTTGGTCTGTGCCTCCTTCCAGACTGCGTATCACTCTGTCTAACATTCCCCAGCCCTACATGAGCCATACCTCGTCGCCTTTGGGACCAAACATATTGAAATTTTTCACCTAGATCACGCCATCCGGGTACAAACGGTCACGCTAGATTACGACCTGATTAGCACAGCGCCGGAGTTGTTCACAATACGAACTCGAGATGGAGAACTGCTCACTTTACAATTCACAAAGCCCAAATGATCAGCTATACACACTGCTCGTGACTCTCGAACTCTTATTTTTCATGCTTCTATGGAGGTTATGTTCCTCGCTCTCCTCACTTGAAATATGTGGGCAACCAGGATACATCACACCTTGGCAACTGACTCGTACTGGATTTGTAACCTCCATATGAAACAAATCTCCAATCTACGCGCTGTGACGTCTGCGTTCGTTGGATTTTAATTCATTCATTCTAGACATATGTATCTATCACCTTGCTGCAAGACATGATTCTGATTTGGGACTGCTTTGACAATCTCCGCTTTCTATTATGACTTTTCTCAGTCAGTGTCCGGTTTGTCTTCCCTTCTATCTTGTCTCTCACGTTCGTCCCTGATGCTGCCTCGTCTATAACTCTGTTTTGGCATCATGTCGGCTGCACATCTCTGTCCACCGTCTCTATGGTCATGTAAATGCCGACCATTCACCATATAGATTTTGTTCCATATCAGAATTATTACGCAAAGTGGCCTTTCAGACCTCTTGCAATCTGCCAGATAGCATGGGTTTTACCACAGCGGATGAACTTCGGTAACCCCATGCAAACTCCTCCACGTTGCGGGACTTGGGCTGATCTATCAACTTCTCTTTTTGTTTAATCCTTGCAACACTAAGGCTGAAGACTTTTTGGATTCATCTAGGTGCATTACTAGGCCTCCTCACATTCAGATCACTAGCGATAACTGCTGAAGTTGCGAACAGAGCATTTACACATAGCTGTGGGTGGCGGAAATGCAGATACTTAATGTCCAACTGTTAGATCTGACGGTCGCGAGCCGTCTTATAGAAGACCCCAAGACCTCCATTTTGATGATTGAGGCAGGATCAAATGTGCAAAATGACCTGAATCAACGGTCCTGGACGAACGCTTCCCATTCAAGCCATCTACAACTTGAATTATAATATGATGTTTGGGGCCGTAGGGGGTAACATTTCCACAGTGACTCTGTGTGTCCTGTGATGCTGCTCCATGGCTGGACATCACCATAGTGAGTTCATCAATATAAACGAGTCGTATTGGGTACGCGGCACAAGTGAGTGATACAATGGTTGTGGACAGCTTGGAATCTGGGGTGGAACTTCGAGTCGCTATTTCCGTACGTGCGCGGTATCACCGAAAATCTGGTTAGTGAATGCACAATTGAATTATATTTATAGTGACATGGAAATGGCCGAACGTCACCACCTGCCAAACTTCCAGCATTTTTCTCTATGGAAAAGTGAATGCAGGATTTCTAGAGTAGTATGAGGCGACGGATCTTGCGCAGAGCATATTGACCACTGCGAGCGGCCGTTCTCGCATCTTTGAAACCTTGGCGTGACAGCCCTGATGGCGTGGCGATGTTTCCAGCTCTCGCTTAAACTTGGCAACAAGACTGAAAGCCCTCCGAATGGCAATGTACGAGGCAGTAATGCTAACACGTATATCTACCGTCGCTCCAAGAAAAGTTCAATCTCATCATACTCACACATCATTAGGTGAAAACCAAATCAAAATTGTTGCGACACCTATTACCGTAGTAGCAAAGTTTTAGACCATCATTGAGTAAGAGGCTATAATTGCTTCTAATGCTATAGGTGTTTTCCACCTAGAAATTCCGAGTGGCCATTCTCATCCACCACTCTGCCGTAGGTGTTCCTGGGTATGCCGTTATTGTAATTCATCTTTAACTTTCGACGTGACATTCTGTAGCAGGATATCTCGGAACTGGTGACTTAGCAAATCTCAGGCTGTCGGCTTCGTGTCATAATACTTACGGATGTTTTTCTTTGCCGATGTTCTCTTGGACAGGACATCGGCCGGCTGTATGTTAAAGTCTGCAATCACTTTCCTCGTGACTCACCTCAGAAAGACATCATTGATGTACCTGTATGTACGACTTCATATACTTATTCGGGAAGAAGGTCCGACTGGACCTGAGGCCTGCTTACTGATCGTTCCCTCAGAACTGACTATCTGCAACACCTACCATGTTCTGTGTTTGCCTTATTGCACTTGAATTCATTGCTTTCTTACATTTATCCGTCAATGGAATACTCATTACCAGTGATCCTACTGATGTCGTTAATAAGACCTACACATATGTTGTTGTAGGGGGAGGGACCGCAGGTATGCATTGATACTCTACCATATTCTCCACTTTGGCAAAGAAGATCAATTCTGTATTAGGTTTAGCTGTTGCGAGCCGTCTTGCTGAGGACCCGTCAACAACTATTCTCGTGATTGAAGCAGGACCTAATGCTCAAAACGACAGTCTCATAAACGACCCTGGTCAATCTCTTCCTGCCGCCGCTTCTTTCGACTGGCAATATAACACGACTGCTCAAGCTGTCGGCGGAAATATTCTTCACATGACTCAGTTCGTGACCATGCAAGTGTGTCACCAGTGTTACTAACCTCCAGCTCAGAGGGAAGGTTCTCGGTGGTAGTTCTTCCATCAATGGAATGTGTTGGACACGTGGTACCATTGATCAGTACAATAGCATTGAAGAGCTTGGTAATCCCGGGTGGAATTTTGAAAATCTACTCCAGTGAGTCCCAAGCCTTGAATACATGTAAAGATACTCATGTTTTATTTGCAAGATACATGAAGAAGGCTGAGAACTATCACTTACCAAACTCTCAGCAAGTCTTTCTAGGGGCAACATCGGATCCTGGAGTACACGGATTCAATGGCACAGTGAATGCAGGATTCCCTCAACCATATGAGGCTACAGTAGTAGCACAAAAGATGGAATTAGCCTTTCAGGCCGCTATCCCTCATCTAGCTGAAAATAGTGATCTAGCATCTGGTACTCCTAATGGCGTGGCAAGATTCCAGTACTCTATCAAGCCTGGAAATCGAACTGAAGTGACTCCTAATGGCAATTTGAGAAGCAGTAGCGCAAACGCTTACATCTATCCTTCCCTTGAGAAGAAAGAAAATCTCATCATATTGACAGGGCACCAAGCAACCACTATTGTTTGGGCCAAGCAGTCTGGCAATTTATCACGGGCTTCGGGGGTCAATTTCATCCCGACGCCTGCAGCAGATGAGCTTCCTGTCTCTGAATTCAAAGTTGCGTTAATCCGGGAGATTATAATTGCATCGGGAGCCATAGGGGTCAGCTATCCATCAAATTCTCACCTTAACCAAGCTGAGTACAATACATAGAGTCCACGTTTTCTTGAGTTGAGTGGAATTGGTGACCCACGGTAGCATGCTCGTTTTCACTTTCACTCTCAATCGGTGCTAACAGCCATAAGCATTCTTGGGGCTGCTGGAGTTTCAGTCAAGGCATTTATGTGTTATCCGTGGTATGACATGTTGTGCTCAAGTATGTCAGGTGGACCTACCTGCTGTTGGTACGAATCTTCAAGACCAAGCTCTGAATCTCAATGGATTTCTGGTACCGGCCGAGAGACCAACTGAAGAATTTACTGCTGTCAATGCTCCGTCCTCCATGACAGTTGCATTTTTGGACGTTGAACAGGTCCTTGGCGTGGATGCTGCCCATATTGCCGAATCAAATCTTTCGCAATCCGTTGTTCAACGAGCAAAGGATATTGTATCGTCTGGTGCCTTTACCAGCGAGAATGGCCTTGCAAAGGTATTGCAGATTCAGGCAAAATCAATCTTTACATTCAAGGGTTAGTTATAATGTTGTGTGTATATGGACTGTTGATGGTAGACCTGGATGTAGCACCAGTCATAGAGATGTCGGCTCAGGTGGCGCAGCCTTCAGATGCGGATGGTGCGCCAATTTTACTTGGAATCTGGTGGAATTTGATACCTCAGTGGTAGGTAACTCTTCTACTTTTTTCAAACGCAGTAACTCAAATATACCAGGAGGGGAACTGTGCACATCAAATCAAACAATCCGAGTGTACATCCAGAAGGTAGACTTCTCCTTCTTTCGTCACATCAGCTGAGACTTTCATATAAAGTGGATCCTCGTTATTATACCGATACATTGTTCGATCTCTTTTTAAAAGGGAATTCTACCAGGCTCGCACGAAAATTCTTCAATACCAGTCCTCTTGGGGAATATGTTGCAGAAGAGGTGATTCCTGGCACTGCTGTTCTTCCAGATAATGCAACGGATGCAGAAGTACAAGCATATGTCATTAGCACGTACCAGCCTACACTTCATCCCATAGGTTCTGTGCCTATGCTTCCACGTGAAGATGGGGGTGCCGTTGGACCAGACCTTGTAGTGTATGGAACAGCAAATGTCAGAGTTATTGGTGAGCTTGCTCGTGATTCGCTGGATAACAACTTGTTGAAGTCTGATCAATCTGATATGTAGACTCATCTATCATCCCAATTCAAATCAGTGCACACCTGAGTTCAACAGTATATGGTATTGCTGAAAAGGTATTTAAGTCCAGGCTGTCTAGGATATTACTATTTGAAACTGAGTGCTTACTTGTGCTAATGTTAAGGCTGCCGACATGATCAAAAGCACTTACAAGGACAGTTGATCCAGTCAAATGAAGAAATTGTCACAAGTGCCTGAAATCCAGACTCTTCTTTGTAATCAGTTACTGGAGGGCAGGCAGGAGAAGTAGGTTTTGAAGTCTTACTGAGAAAATTCAGACAATGTCTATCTGTAACTAGGTATAGAATTGGTTTCTCAATGCGCATAGTCTCCACTTTGGTTACACAACAAACAGAGGAACAACTACCGGCACTTGTACAAGGTGTTGTTCACAACATATTTGTTGAGGATTTGTGGGCATCCTTACAAACTCTTACTTATCTACTGGATTGTACATTTTTTCATTGCTTACTCTGTCACATTATGCCTCAATATTCAGCCATCACTGAAGTCTAAGTCTCCTCATACTCATTATACACTTACTGATGTCTTGTAGTTACCTTGTATTCTCAGAGGTATATATATATAGTAATCACTGAAATCTACTTTGTGTTCTTGCAGTCTAATACAATTTGTTCTTCTCCAGACTGGTTCTGCTCAACAATACCTACAGATGTTATGTTAGAGATTGGACATTGCTGAACTTGCTTGTATGGGCCGTTGCAAGCATGGCGTGACCGAGATCTGCTAGTCATTAGTTATGTTATTCTGTATTCTCTAATTTGACAATTTTGATTAAACTACACAAATGAAATATACATTTATGTTTCCCATTATACATGTCTCCGTGACCTCTAAAACTCAATCGAGTGCAAACCGCTCCCACCCAGGGTAATTTTGGACTCTCCTGTATGGCCTGTTCTGCCAAAAAACATTGTCCTCAGTTTCTTCAATTTCAAGATGTAGTGTTACAACTTCTTTGTTTTCATTTGTCAGCCCTCTCAGCATTGTGTGGTGAGCAGTGTAGGAATGCTGCGTTGTCCTCATTTGAGTGTAAATCTATAAGAATAAAAGTAATAAAAGAAAACTTACAAAAAAAAACAAGTGATGCATGCTGCTTTGTATGAAGTCAATGTAAGGGTGACCTCTAGAGGTTGTAGCTAACCACACAACTGGCAGAGGGGAATCCAAAGTATATTAGAAGGTAAATATAACAAGGATAGTAAGTAATTAATCACCTGGCAGAGGGAAATCCAAAGAGAACAAGTCTAAGATTCCCCAGAGCCAAGGGTCCAAAAATAGTGTTGAAAGTCACGTGGCCCAATTATGTAAGAGGCTGCTGGGGCTGCTTTGTCAGCATCTGCTGGGACAAACACTTACAAATCACACAGCCACCAGCCAACCTGGATTTGGCTGGGGCTTGTGCTTTGTCAGCATCTGCTGGGATGAATGCTTACAAAGCACACAGCCACCAGCCAACCCAGACTTAAGGTAAGTAAATCAATAGAATCAATGTAAGTGTGGAGACACTGGAAAGAAGAGATGAGAAAAGAAAAAAGGAAGAGAGAAGGAGAAAAAGGGAGTGTCCCCTGACAGTCAACCTTATATCTCTATATATATATATTCCTTTGCCTAGTCTTTACATTGAAAATGATATAACACCAATATATTGGCTATGTGCTTTCTGAACAGATGGATTGAATGTTGAATACATCACATGATGGCAAAAATCAAAGGCATTATTCACATGCCCTATGCCTGCTGCTGCTGTATTATCACATGACAGCAAAAATCAAAGGCATTATTTGCATGCCCTATCCCTGCTTACATGAGCAACCATTCAGATGAATATATCACATGACAGCAAAAATCAAAGACATTATTCACATGCCCTATCCCTGCTTACATGAGCAACCGTCCAGATGAACATATCACATAACAGCAAAAATTAAAGACATTATTCACATGCCCTACTCTGCTTAACAAATGAACACATAACAGCAAAAATCAAAGACATTATTCACATGCTGGCCTACTGGGAAAATCAATCACATGATGGCAAAAATCGAAGATATTTTTCCCACACATAGTCTGCTGCCCAGAAAAACCTTGATCTATTTTAGATCTCAGAAACCAAGATAGCTACATGCATGGTAAAAAGCACATATCAGGCCAGGGTAGCAGAATACTGTAAGGGTGACCTCTAGAGGCTGTGGCTCAGTCACATAGCTGGAAAAGGGAAATCCAAAGTATATTAGAATACAAATCAGTAGTACAATAACTATTCACCTGGCAGAGGAAAATCCAAAGAGAACAAGTTAAAGGATTCTGATGGCCAGGTTGGCAGATTTACTAAAACAAACCATGAGAAATATAATGTTGTGATGGGAGTTCACCTATTACAATGTTATATTACATAGTTGCTAGAAATAGAAGTAATGACTAGAAAAGTTGAAAAAAATAAGAAAATGAGTGTACTGTATGAGAATCAGTGAACTGAAAAGAATAGCAAGGGAATGGAAGAGATAGTTCCCTAACAAACACCCTACTAGAGCTACAAGAGTTTTATTAAAGAAATCAATGTTCAATTTCAAATGATGAACACATCATTTCATTATGTTTTATTTTTCTATTGTCATTTAGAAGAAGTAGAAGTAATAATAAGGTTTTTATAGGTGAACCTGTAAAAAGATCATTATTGAATTAAATTCTGACTGAGTTATTGTTGGCCTCTAGGAACAATATGCATGCTTGCTATTATTTTCAACTACTTGTGCACTTTTTGTGTTGTGATCCTGATGCCAAGCACTATAAGTGTGTCAGATTATTTTATATATATCAAACATGCCACTGTTACAACTGAACAAAGTGATATTTAGATACATATATGATCTGATCACATAATGGCACCCTCAGTTATTTTTACTACAAACTGAGGATGAGTGATTCATATAGACATGACACAAATATCTTACTTACTGTAAGGGAACAACCTCCTGTTCCAGAACAAGTCTGCTCCTATCCTTGCTTAGTCTTTCTCCACTCTCTACAATCCACCTGTCCTATTCTCTTCCATTGATATTAGTCACCCTGTATAAGTCATAAGCCTAGACCTTACTCAGCTTAGTATTATTGTCATCATATCACATCACATACTAGAGGCCAATTAGTCAGTAATCATTAGTCAAACAGACCTACTAATATAGTATATAAGCCAGTCTGAAGATAGCATATCTTCAGGCTAAATAAAAGCAGTGTTCAACAGTCTCTCCATTGAACCAGCTGTAAACCTGCTAGTGAGCTACCTCTCCTTGCTAACTGCTTTTATCCCTTGCTTGTCACTCAGCTCACCCTTATCAGCTCACCAGGCTTCTTGCTTATCACCTAGGTTGTAGTTAGTAAGTAGCATTATGCAGTTAGGTCTGGGTGCTAGCTGCACTCTTACACTCAGATCAGACATTAGCATAGTTTGTATTTCTATAGATACAGTGCACACTTTAGATTCTAACATTTTGTAGACTTTTTAATACTTTTTTTTGGGGGAGGAGGTCAAATCCTCAGTTTGAGGGCTGCTAGTATTTCAAAAGGGCATAGGTTTTCTTGCATTTCTGGTTCATGCATTTTATATACTCCATAAAGAATATATTAGAATGTCTTGTTATTGGCCTCAGTGCCTTTAATCAAATTCAAGTTTCAGCAATAAATCTCTTGCCTCTCATATCAATGAAGAACACAGAAAAATGCAATAAGTAATGTGAATTGCATAGTTTAAGCAATTACTGAATTTTTGACAATTTGCATTCCTTGATATTCTAAGTGGCATGCTTGTTTGAATGTCATTCAATTCTCAATGTGACTAGCTTTTGTGCTTGGGATAGATGTGGATTGTGGGAATTTCTTTGTGAACTTTACCTAGTAGTCAGCTTCCCTTAAATGCATTAGTGGAATCTTTTTTGAAGCATAGTGCAGTACAATATATTCAATCTAAAGTTCAAACAGAAGAAATATTTGAACTTCAGAAAAATAGGGATCTATAAAGTGGTAGCCAAACCCTTTCCAATGTTTGGTACTTTTGAAAAAGATCATTTGATATCAGATCAAAACAATTAGCTAAATTCTTCAGATTAATGCATACTATGCTCTAGCAATTTAGCTCTAATTTGGCACTGGTCTCAAGTTATACAATGAGCTGTACCATGAGATATGACCTTTTGGAGTTGATGACCCATTAAAAAGGTCTACATCTCCTTGGCCTTTACTACTGCCTTAATCCTTTAAGGCATTGATTCAATCAAGTTCTGTCACCTCCTTAATGGTATAGCTTCCCAAACATTCTCTACTCTCTGTTATAATTCAGACTGTCTAGACCTATAAATTACATAAGTACTTTTATTCTCAATTTGTAATATAAGTGACTATATTTCTGTATCTATGAATCACAAATACTTATAAGTACTTTTATCTACAGTACATTTAGTTATTCTGTTCTATGTAATATCAGATTTGACTCACCCTCAGTCCATGATATATATGACTGAGAGTGTCTATATGTGAGTGTTGATAAGCCTCCAGAAAAGCTACAATGGCTCAACAAACTGTCCCAATGTTTATACCTTTTGAAAAATGATATTGGCATGAAAATTGGAAGTACCGAAGATTCTGGTTAAATCATGTAAAGTATGGTACACTAGCAAGCATTGCCGAGAGTAGCAGAGTTTAGAAATTGGGATGGCACGTTAGCGGCAGATGGGCAGGGAACTTAATGTGGGAAGTAGTATGAACCCAGTTTAGGATCAAATTGTAGTAAAGTGGCTATGAGGCGTAACTGGCATGCCTGAAAAAGCATTGGGCCGGAGTACCTACTGGAAGTGTCCGTAATTACCACACCCTTGCCATACTGCAGGGTCTAGAACAGAATAGCTCAAGACGTATGTTAACTAAAAATAGTCCTTGTAGAAAATAAAAACCGATTCCTCCTCCTCTTCCTCCTCATAGCTACAAATTGCATTTAAGCTTATGTAATTTGTATCAAAACTGATGGAGTAATGGCTATTTTAAAATATTCACTCATTGGGACAGTTTTTGAGCCTTTTTAACTTTGCAAGTTTATCTCTATTAAATAAAGAGTAAGTTGCATGTGGGAATATTAACAGAGTCATGTAACCATGCTTGGGTATATTTGGGAATAGTTCAAGTTGGTTGAACCACACCTTGACTTTCAACCACCATCATGAAAGCTACTTCCCCTGCACAATACTCTACTGTTGCTTCTCTCCTTACTCAAGGGTATTCTCTGCATCAAATTGATATAAGGGTGACCTCCAGGAGTTGTGGCTGATCACCCAACTTGCAGAGGAGAATCCAAAATATATTAGGAGTAGATACAATAGTAAGGTTAACTAATTAATCACCTGGCAGAGGAGAATCCAAAAAGAACAAATCTAAGGTTCCTCAGAGCCAAGAGTCTGAAAATATTGCAGAGAGTCACCTGACCCAATCAAGTAACTGACCATTGGGGTATGTGCTGATAAAGCAGCCATTGGAACAAAGGCTGACATAATCAGCTGTTAGAACTAAGGCTAATATAATTGGCCATTGGAACTAAGGCTGACATAAGGAACAAGGTAAACAAGGGTAGCAATAGTGAATGAAAATGAAAAGAAGAAATGGAAACAGGAGGTCTCCTGACATTACCCTCCCTTAAAGTGCAGCATTTCAACATGCAGGGTAAAATAGGTCTTGGATTGCCAGGTCAGTCAGAAAGATGGGGTAGATTCTTTGAATGGTCTAGAGCACATCTGGGTAGGTATGGTGAAACTCCTTGATGAGGGTGGGTGTGTGAACACTGTTGGTAGGCTCTCAGAAGATATCTTTGATCCCATAGCCTTTCCATTTTACTTTGTATTGTAGTTTGCAGCAGATTAGATGGCTGTCCAAGATTTTCTCCATCTTGTACTCCAGGCAATTTTCTGCCAGAACTGGGAACAGTGGTGGTGGTGCTTGTCATCTAGATATGGGGTCATTCAGGGTGGGGGTGAGCTTGACTACATTGGAAACTAGATGGAGCTTATGTATTCTGAGGGGCAATCAGAGCTGGTAGACCAGGAGACCTACTTGTCTTTCCACCAGGTATGGTTTGAGTTGGTAGTGAGACAGCTTTTTTGATGGTCAAGTAGTGGCAATATCAGAGCCATCCAAGTACATGCAGTCTCTGGGCTTGTATGTGGGGACCAGGAGCTGTCTGCAGTCATAGTACTGGGCCATGTCATTCCTCACCTTGATCAGGGCTGCCTTGGCCTCATTCTGAGCTTTGTGCATCTGATCTACAAACTCATTGATGGACTCATTCTCTGATTGACATCTGGGAGGCTTGAAACCCATTTAAGAGTGACGTTCCATGTTCAGGAGGAATGGGGAGACCCTGGTGGCAGAGTGAATGTGGTTATTATACTGAGACTCTGCCTCTGGGAGGAGCTTGTTCCAGTTGTTCTGATCCTTATTGCAGAACAGGCAGAGATACTGTTTGAGCTCCTGATTGACCTGTTCAGTCTGACCATTGGACTGCATATGGTATGCAGTGGAGGTGTGGAGCTTGACTTGGAGGAGCCTGTAGAGCTCTCATGTGAACTCAGCTATGAACTGCAGACCCTGGTCAGAGACATAGGCATCAGAGAGGCCATGGAGCTTCCACACATTCTTCTGGTAGAAGTTAGCTGCATCTATGGTGGAGCAAGTCATGTGGGTTGGAATGAAGTGGGCCTGCTTGCTACACAGGTCCACCATGATCATAATTGCATCATAGCTATAAGAGTCCAGTAGTTCTACAATGAAATCCATGGAGGCCATACTCCAGTGTGCTATGGGTACCAAGAGAGGATGTAGCTGTCTGACAGGGAGGTGATGCTAAGGCTTGGTCTGAAGGCACAGGTTGCAGGTGTTGGTGTAGGAGCCAATATACCATGACATCTGGGGCCACCAGTAGTTATGGGACATGAGTTCCAGCATCTTCTAGCAGTCAGGATGCTTGGCAATGTGGGAATCATGGTGCTGCTTGACAATGCATCTCCAAAGCTCCAAATCATTGAGGACGTAGATATGGCTACAGAAGGTAAGGAGGCCATCCTGCAGGTCCCACTCCTCTATGCATACCGACTTGGCTCCCATGGTCCACTCAGAATGGAGGGCCAATGCTGTCCTAGCTACAGAGTCTTTGTAGATCCCTTCCTAATTGCCCTGATGAATGTTCCAAAGTATGTTGACCTTGTTTACCTGTGTAGACATGCTCTTTAGGGCTTGGATTGCGAACAGCTCCAAGCAGAAAAGCATGATATTGTTATTGTCTCCAGACCCAGATCCATGGTCTGTATATGAGACAGTGTGTCAGGCTTCCTATGGTCCACTTCACTTTGTGGTGAAGGAAGAAGTCAAAGTTGGTGAGGTACAGTGACCAGCAGGCCTGTTAGTGGTTGAGCTTCTTAGTTGTCCAGAAGTACTCCAGATTCTTGTTGTCCATCCCAACTTCTAACTTATGCTGAGCTCTTTTCAGGAAGTGGCGCCATTTCTCTAAAGACCAGATGATCACCAGCATCTCCTTGTCATGGATTTTGTAGTTGCATTCCACAGCATTGAGGCTCTTGAAGTAGAAGGCAACCAGGTGCCACTTGCTGTCCTCTGGAAATACCTGGGACAGGACCATATTCATTGCAAAGTCAGAGCTATCTGCTTCAAGGCAGAACAGGCAGTCATCATCTGGGAAAACTAGAATCAGCTTGGAGGTAGCAGCGGACTTGAGTGTGTAGAATGCCTCTTGCTCTGCACCTCCCCACTGCCAGGCCACATTCTTTCTAGTGAGGTCAAACAAAGGGCATGTGTGGTGTGAGAAATCTTGAATGAACTGCTGGTAGAAATTGATAAACTCCAGGAAGGCTTGCACTTCTTGTTCTGGAGTTTCAGCCACTGCACCATGCTGGCTACCTTCACTAGGTCTATCTCTGCCATTCCATGTGAGATGATCAGCCCTAGGTATTTGATATGGGTCTGTTCAAACTTGCATTTCTCTGGCTTGAAATAGAGTAGATGCTGGCATAAATGATCCAGGACAACTCAGGTGATACAATGATGTCTCTCTAGGGTTTTAGTATAAATGAGGATGTCATCAAAGTATACACACACTATGCCTTCAGTGATCAGATTCTAGAAAATGTCATTCATTATTGTCGGAAGGTGGCTGGACTGTTGATGAGCCTGAAGAACATAACAAGCAGCTCAAACAATCCATGGTTAGTCCAAAATGCTCCCTTTTACTCATCTCCTTCCTGGATGCACATATTGTTATAGCCTCATTGGACATCCAACTTAGTAAAGTAATGGGTACTCCAAAGGTTGTTGATGAGCTCAGAGATGAGGGAGAGAGGGTAGCAGTTCTTGATGGTCATTGCATTGAGCATGCAATAGTCTTGGACTAGCCTGAGAGAGCCATCCTTCTTCTTAATGAAGAACACTGGTGAGGCCATCAGAGACTCGGAGGAGCAGTTACATCCAGATTCAAGGTTTTCCTTTAAAAACACATCTAGCTCATCCTGCTTTTGTGAGGTGAGCAAGTAAACCTTGCAGCTAGTGGGAGTGGCATTAGCTTGATAGTATTGTCCAGCTGCTCTGGGTTCTGAGCAAGTTGGAAACTCTCCATTGTGGCCTTTTTTCTGCTTGGAGTACCTTCCACTGTACCTGTTGTCCTTGTAAAGGGCCTCTCTGTAAGAGAACACCAGGAGCAGAGGATTCAGGAGGTCCAAGTCCACAAACAGGAGATATCCTACTTGATAAGACCAGATTGCTGCATGTTCTTGCTTTACCATGAGCCACTCCTTCTTCAATTCTGCGGTGCAGGTGGCACAGCACTGGTAGCACCAACTCATGGTTACCTTCTCCTTGGCCTAGTTGATTTCTGAATTGTGCTTCTGGAGCCAGGAGAAGCCAACAATCATCTTCTGCTTTCCTAGGCTGGTGACTGTGAAGATAGTCTGCTCAGCATGGAACTTGTAGTAGAGGACCAGGTCCACTATAGCATAAATAGAGCCGGCTTTGTTCAGGGTGCTATTGACATTGTACATTAGGATCAGAAACAGCAGGAGTCACATGGTGAGTCAGTGGCACTCCACATAGCTAGAGTCCAAGAACAGCTCTGTTGCTCCAGAGTCAAGAAGGGTGGCAACATTCCAGACCTGCTGTGCCATTCCATGCGAGATGATCAGCCCCAAGTACTCAATGCAGGTCTATTTAAATTCGCACTTCTCTAGTTTAAAGTAGAGCTAGTGCTGACACAGATGGTCTAGGACAACATAGGTGATACAACAATGTTCCTCTAGGGTCTTAGTATAGATGAGAATATCATCAAGGTATACACATTACATCCTCCATGATCAAGTCCTGGAAGATGTTGTTTATCATTATTTGAAAGGTGGCTGCACTGTTTGTGAGCCCAAAGAACATGATGAGCAGCTTGAACAGTTCACAGTTAGTCCAGAACACTCCTTTCCACTTATCTTCCTCCTGGATGTGCATGTTGTTGTAGCTCCATTAGATGTCTAACTTTATGAAGTAGCGTACACCCTGGAAGTTGTTGATGAGCTTGAAGATGAGGGAAAGGGGACAGCAGTTCTTGACAGTTATCATGTTGAGCATGCAATAGTCCTGGACTAGCTGGAAGGAACCATCCTTCTTCTTGATGAAGAACATCAGTGAGGCCATTGGAGACTTGGAGGAGCATATGTGGCTGGACTCAAGATTCTCTTGGAGGAACACGTTCAATTTGTCCTGCTCCTTTGGAGCAAGCAAGTAGACCTTGCAGCTAGAAGGGGTGGTATTGGATATCAGCTCAATAGCGTGGTCCCACTGCTTATGCTCTAGAAGTAAGTCAAACAAGGCTTTGGAGAAGATGTTCTCAAAGTCATGCAGATGGTCTAGAACAGCATCTCAAAAAGCCCATGCAGGAGCATTTGCTGCAAAGGCCTGGGCTAGTTGCTGGAAAGTGGTCTAACTAGCCCAGATCTCCTCAGGAGATGGCATCATCTGCAGAGTAGTGGCATAGATATGGTCTTCAACCTTTATGGCATCATCCAGCTGCTCCAGGTCTTAAGCAAGTCAGGACTCTTCCTCAGGGGCTTCTTTCTGCTTAGAGTACTTTCTACTGTGTTTGTTGTCCTTGTAAAGGGCCTCTTTATAAGAGAACACCAGAGGCAGGGAATCCAGGAGGTCTAAATTCATGAAGGAGAGATACCCTAGTTGGCAAGCCCAGATAGCAGCATATTCCTATTTCACAGCAAGCTTCTCCTTCTTTGATTCTGCAGTATAGGTGGTACAATGTCAGTGGCATTGACTCATGCTTACTTCCCCCTTAGCTTAGTCAATTTCCAGGTTGTGCTCATAGAGCCAAGGAAACCTGAGGATCATCTCCTGTTTCCTAAACTGGTGACCACAAAAATAGTCTGCTTGGAGTAGGACTTGTAATGGAGGACCAAGTCCACTACCGCACAGATGGAGCTGGCCTTGTTCAGGGTGCTGTTAACGTTGTACACAGGGATCAGGAACAGGAGGGATTGTGTAGTGAGTTGGTGATGTTTCACATAGCTAGCATCCAGAAATAGCCCTGTTGCTTCAGAGTTGAGAAAAGCGGCAACGTTCCAGATCTGCTGCATGTCCATGATTTCTATTTTGACATCTAACTAGAGCAAATTTGCAGAAGGAGTTAAGGCTATCATGTAGTGGTGAGGGAGGCATTGCTTTCAGGCTGGGAGTCAAAGTTATGACAGAAAAGGAGTAGGGGGAATTGGGGTCATTGTCTCAGAAGGAGGGAGTATGTTGGAGGAGGTGCTCATAGTAGCTAGAATAGAGCTGTCAGCAGAAACTGTATTAATCACATCTACTGACAGACAAGCAAACTAATTTGCACTAGCTAATGGGAGCATACTGGTCACCCATCGCCTCTCTAAAAATCCTCTTCTGTTGCCCCTTTTCTGCTGCCTTCCTCTGGCACCCTCTCTGTACACTTCTCTGGAGCTGCCACATTGAGAGACAGAACTCCTACTTTGTAGGCTGCTAGGAGCTGCAGGAGCAACTCCTCTTGTTCTTTTAGGGCAAGGCAATGCACTTCAAGCCTCAGGGAGCATCTCCACACAAAGTGTCAGGGTGCACTGCAGTGCTGGCATAGGAGTGGGAGGGTGGATTGTTACTGGGACTTGTCTATGTCTATTGAAGCTCTGGAGGGTAGTGTAAAGTGCACAGGCTGCATTGCCACAGGAAGCATGAGTGACAAAGGTGCTTAGACATGAAAAAGAGAGATTGGAGAGTGTGCATGAGGAGTGGGGATGGCAGACCAACACAGGTCACACTTGAGCTCCATGAGCTGCCATTGGTCCCAAGCCACCTGATACCACAAAGTGATCTGGTTGTTGATGGAGTGCCCTTCTGCAAAGTTGTCCATGCATTCTATGAGAGCCAGGTGCAGCCTCTCCCAAGATATCAAATAGAGTTGGAGGCTGTCCAGGTACTCAGCTTGCTTCACCAAGGCTCAGAATGCATCAATGTACTTGTCCAGAAACTGCTTGCCTTGCCCATATTAGTCCCTGTCCAAGAGGACCAGTGCAGCGGTTTTGGCAGAGTTTTGGAGAAAAAAACACATTCCAGAACTCTTGCTCAAACTTGGCCCAGTCCGTGAATCTGCTGATGCTTCAGGAGTGCCAGAAAACCCTCATTGTGTAGGTTGCTGTCTGTCTGGACTTCATATAGGACAGGACCCACACAACCTTCAGCTTGTCAGAGAGGAAATTGTCTCCACAGAGCTGGATGTAAGTGACACATGATTGGAGGAAACATTCCCCAGATACACAGTCACTATTCTAGGCATCAGGTAGCACCAAGTGAGGAACATTGGCATGTCCCTGCACCAGAGGAGCTGTTTTCGAGATGAGAAATCTCAAGATCAGTGTTGGAGGAGGCAGGGGTGCAGTGAGTGCCATAGAAAGACACTCAAAGAGCAACCAGAGTGAATTGGAGATGGCTTTGGTGGTCTGGCAAAAGGTGGAGAGTTTGGCAGTGTGGAGAATGAGTGAGGTCTGTGTTAGTTGCACCTGTGCTTCTAGTTGAAGCAAGTGACTCCAAGCATCATCCTGCAGGGCTGGGGCCTCCATGGAGGGGTCTGAAGGAGTGAGCTGAGATATGGGAGCACTGGCACTTAAGTCTGGTGGGGAGGTGGCAAACAGAGGTGCAGAATATCTGGGTGCACTGTAGAGGGCCTCTGGGACCAATATTAGGAGACTTGTTCTACTGTAAGGACAACCTCTGGAAATTGCAGCTAATCACACAATTAGCAGAGAAAAATCCAAAGTATATTAGAATCCATTACAATATTACAAGAAATATAGCTAATCACTTGGCAGAGGAAAATCCAAAGAAAACAAGTCTAAGGATTCCCCAGAGCCAGGAGTCTAAAAATACTGCAGGGAGTTACCTGACCATAAATGTGGCTATACCATAGTTGACTTGTTGGATGCTGATATAACCACCTGTTGGGGCAACTGCTGACATAATTCCCTGTTGGGGCAACTGCTGATATAATCCCCCATTGGAGTGACCACTAATGTAACTAGAGGGGACAGAAATGAAAGTCCCCTGACAACCTCCTCTGAAATACTCCCTCCTCCTGAGGCAACTACCCTAGTTCCCCCTGCTCCTCCTCTGTTCAGACTCCAACTTCCAGCTTGGGAGCAACACTTCTTCCAATCCTATGTGATAGCCTCAACCTCCTCCACAAATTTGCTCTGGTTAGACATTGAAATAAAGACCAGACACCAAGATGGACCTGGTGAAGGTAGCTGGCATTGCACAGTGGCTGGAGCCCTGGAACAGGAAGGAAGTACAGGCCTTTCTGGAATTTGTAAACTTCTATTGGTGGTTCATCTAGAACTTCTCACACCATGCACACCCCCTGTTTAACCTCACTAGAAAGGACATAGGCTGAAAGTGGGGCAGCATAGAGCAAAAGGCTTTTGACACCCTCAAGTCTGCTGTCACCTCCAAACCAGTTCTGATGTTCCCAGACAACAACCACCTCTTCTGCCTCAAGGCCAACAATTCTGACTTTGCAACAGGCATAGTTCTGTTCTAAGAGTCCCCAGAAAATAGTAAGTGGCACCCAGTCATCTTCTACTCCAGGAGCCTCAATACTGTGGAGTGCAACTGCAAGATCCATGACAAGGAGATGCTGGCAATTGTCCAGTCCTTAGAGGAGTGGTACCATTTCTTGGAAGGGGCTCAGCATAAGTTTAAAGTCTGAATGGACTACAAGAACCTGAAGTATTTTTGGACAGCCAAGAAGCTCAACAGCCAGCAGGCACGCTGGTCCCTATACCTCACCAACTTTGACTTCTCCCTTCACTACAAGCCAGGGCAGACTATGGGAAAGCCTGATGCACTGTCATAATGCACTGACCATGGCTCTGAGTCTAGGGACAACGACAACCTGATACTCCTTTGCCAGGAGCTGTTCAATATCTGGGCCATGGAGAGCATGTCCACACAAGAAGACAAGGTCAACATACTCTGGAACATCTGGCAAGGCAACTTGGAAAGAGACCTATGAAGACTCAGTAGCCAAAGCTATGCTGGCCCTCTGCTCTAGACAGACCACAAGAGCTAAGTCAGTGTGCATGGAGGAATGGGGCTTGCAGGACAGCCTCCTCACCTTCTGCGGCCACATCTATGTCCCTAACAATCCAGAGCTTTGGAGGTGCATCATCAAGCAGCACCATGACTCCTGACTTGTAGAACATCCTGGTTGCTGGAAGACATTGGAGCTTGTCTCCTGGAACTATTGGTGGCCCCAGATGTCCTGGTACATTGGCTCCTATACCAGCACCTGCAATTTATGCCTCCAGACCAAGCCCCAGCAACACCTCTCAATCAAACAGTTACACCCTCTTCTAGTACTAGCAGCATAGTAGAGCATAGCCTCTGTGGAATTCATCCCATGGCTATGACACAATCATGGATGTTGTGGACCTGTGCAGCAAGAGGGCCCACTTCATTCTGACCCACACTACTTGCTTTGCTATGGGTGCTGCCAACATTTACTGGAAGAATGTATGGAAGCTCCATGCCTCTCCAACCAGGGTTCACAGTTCATTGCAAAATTCATGTGCAAGCTCTACCAACTCCTCTATGTCAAGCTCCACACCTCTACCACATACTATCTGCAATCCAATGGCCAGACAAAACAGGTCAACTAGGAGCTCAAACAGGACTTCCAGCTGTTCTGCAACAAGAGGCAGGACAACTAAAATGAGCTCCTTCCAGAGGCAGAATTCCAGTACAATAACTACATGCACTCTGCCACCAAGATTTCTCTGTTTCTCTTGGACGCTGGGTGACACCCCCAAATAGCCTTTAAACCCCCTATACACTGATCAGAAAATAAATCCATCAACAAGTTTGTAGACTGAATGTGTGAAGCTTAGGAGGAGGCCAAGGCAGCTCTGACCAAGGCAAAGAACGACATGGCTCAGTACTATGACTGAGGATGACTCCTGGCCCCTGCATACAAGTCTAGAGACCACATGTACTTGGATGCCTCCAACATCACCATCACCTGACCATCTAAAAAGCTGTCTCACTGCTAGCTCAGACCATACCTGGTAGAAAGACAGATGGGCCCCTTAGCATATTAGCTCCAGTTGCCCCTTGAAATGCACAAGCTCCATCTAGTCTTCAATCTAGTCAAGCTCACCCCTGCCCCAAACAATTTCATACCTGGATGATAAGCACTACCACCACTGCCTCTAGGCCTTGCAGAAGATGGCCTGGAGTACAAGGTAGAGAAAATCATGGACAATTGTCTGTTCCACTGCAAACTACAGTACAAGGTAGAATGGAAAGGCTATGGTATCAAAAACATCTCCTAGAAGCCTGCTGATGGCGTTCACACACCTTTCCTCATTAGGGAGTTCTACCATACACACCTGGATGCACCATGGGCCATCTGAGGCCTCTAACCTGTCTTCCTGACTGACCTGGCCCTCCAAGACTTGTTCTACTCCACACATTGAGGTGCCGCACTCTAAGAGAGGGGTGATGTCAGGGGACTTCATTTCTGTCCCCCTCCAGTTACGTTAGCAGTGGCCCCAATGGGGGATTATGTCAGTTAGAGTTAGGGTTTAAAATTACTGCTACATGCTCTATATTTAGACCAACACATTTTGTAGATAAAATAATTCCTTCCTGAGTTTTTTCACCCTCCATCTCTTTGACAATCTTTTTCATAGATATTTTTGACTGGGATGTCATATTTTCAAATGATCTGGATAAGAAGACCAAAGTAGCAATTGATAATAGATTTGTTTGAGCACATTTATGATCTAAATTTGATAGTTTTTTAAGCTTGGTCTCAAGGTAACATTCAAGAAAATACTGAATTCAAGATTTACTTGTCTTCTTTTCATAGAGGGCTTCAGCCTTTATTTGAATTGTTTGCTTTGCTGAGCAGATGACTAGTGTCAGACAGAAATTTGATCAAATCAATAAGAACTCTTTCAGCTTCAGATGAAAGGAGTTGTAGAATAGCATGAGTCTAGTATTGAGGGACATGTTTGCCAAGAAAGCAATTATGCAAAATATAATAAGAAAAAGCAATACTAATATGCTTCAAAATCTCCTCAATAAATTTGACAATTAGGCTTTTCCTCAGCATAAGACAGAGTGCATGTTTCTTGGATAAGCTTTTCAACTTTAGGGCTGATGTTACTTTGCTAAGAAGAGGTCTTGGCAGAAGCTTTGTGACAAGGAAGCATGTGCCCTATGCTATATGAGACCAGAGAGGAAGTAACACAAGTTTAAAAATGTATGTACAATAAGTATAATAAAATGCAATGCAATGCAGTGAGCAAACTTTGAATTCTAATGTCAAGTCATGCTCAGACATTTAGTTCCTTGTATTTTGCATCTCACAACTCAAGATGCTCTTAATTTATGAATATTACTTCTTTGAGAAATTTATATGATTCCTGAAGATTCTGGTACTGTTTTGCTCACTAACATTTAAATACAGAACTCTTTAAATCAGATTTTCTTCATTTCTATTCTGACTATATTGCAATCCAGATAAATGTGAATCCTTTTGTTCTTCTGCTAAACTATGTTGTACTAGTATTTAACTAATATATTGCTCTCAAAGGATTAGCAGCTCTATGTCTGCAATTTCTTAGTTAGTGATGTGCCAGGCCAGACCAATTTCAATAGCCTAGACCAGGGCTTTTAGAGAAAGATAGATCAAACAGTTGACACATATTTGATGTGACCATTATTGCCTCTCAATTTCCATGACTTTGATTAATTTGATGCTGTTGATGAAGCAAGTGAAATTGAAGTAAAAAAAAGTGAAACTGAATATGTGAAATTGAGAGAATGAAAAGGCAGAACTCAAAGAGTCTTTTGAGTGCTTGCAGGAAGAAATGTTATTTTTTGAGTTTTGGAGAGTTCTTGAATGCCAGTTCCCCCCTCCTAAGAGAGAGGAAAAGGGGGCAAAAACTCAAGCTAACACTATGAGAGACTAAATAAAGTATAAATATGTAAAAGCAAAAGGTAAAGTAAAATGTAATGTATATATAATAGAGATGGCAAGAGGAGATCTAAAAGAATGATGACATGTGACGTATTGTGAGTATCTAATCTACAATCTATAAGTGCAGTGTGAGACAATGTTGAGAGTAAATGTAACTGACTTATATATGAGCGCAATGTGAGACAATTGGATTGTTGACACCGCTGCCCATAGATATATAGTAAATTGAAGACAATAAAATAAATGAAATGAAGACGAAGAGAAATGGATAGTGAGGATGTGATATTGTGAAGAGTGCATGGGGATTAAAGCATTGCCCAAATTAACTCTGGGCAACCCCTCTTCACATTGCCCAAATTATAATCATTAATTCAATGCTGTTGATGAAGTGAGTGAAATTAAAGTAAAAAAGGAGTGAAACTGGGTATGTGAAACAGAGAGAATGAAAAGTCGGAACTCAAGGAGTCTTTTGAATGCTTGCAGGAAGAAATGTTATTTCTTGAGTTCTAGAGAGTTCTCAAGCACTGGTTTCCCTCTCTTAAGAAAGGGGAGAAGGGGGCCAAAACTCAAGCCAGGATTGTAAAGTTTTGCAGAGCTGGAGGTTTGAAAGGAATGAGGTGAGAGTGGGCCATGTGAAAGAGGGAGGAGAGATGGAGAATCTAGGCCAAGTCATTCTCTATGTAGAGTTTATACAAGTCACTGCACTAGCATCATAAGAGCTGGATTTCATAGTCTGGATAAACCAGCTGCTGCTGCTGCAGAGGCCACACCTTGCCTGAAACTGTGACCTGCATACAGAATGGAATTGATGCCAGCTCTGGACAGAGCATTGCAAATAGCACTGACAAAATAAGAGTAAGAAAGGGCTCTGCCATTGGATTGTTTGAACAGCAGGGCATTGCCCTCCTGATAGAGCTTCATAAAGAGTGCTTTGAGCACAACAATGGGGGAGCATGTTGGGCAACCCAGCATGACAGCAACAGTGATTGTAACCTCTTTGTAGAAAGGGTCAGTTCTGGAGGCTAGAAAGGTGAGGTGAGCATGGGTCATGGATTCAAGAGTGGGCAGGAACTGGACCAAGCCTCAGAACAAGTTAAAACTGGTGCTGAACTTCCCACCTTTCTCCACTGTGAATTCCCTGGTATGGAGGAGGCCTGAATAAGCTAAGCAGCATGCAGCATATACTGCAGTGTGACCAGGGGTGATACTAGGCCAGAGCTGAGCAAGGAGGGCTGTGAGAATGGGGAGAATGACTAATTGGACTGGGAAGTGGTTACGCTCTCTATAATAATGCTTAATGCCTGTAATAAGGCATTAAATGAGTGGCAATTTGATGGCTGCAAATGGGAGGTTAGAGTTTGACATGAAGTAAGCCTTGATGGTTTTGGATTGAACGTGGCTGCCAAGGCTCACAACCCAGGACAAGACTGTGAGCTCTGAGGCTGGCAGGATGGAACTATTAGCATTGTACAAGTTGTTGAGCTGGATGTGGAGAATGAATTGCCACTGGCCAGCGGAGTAAGTTTGGTAAGTGCTGGCTGCAAGGCCATGCCATAAGTAAAATGTGACGATTTGAGGGTAGTGTTGGTGCTGCTAGTATCACTAAGCCAGAGGCACTTCAAGCCTGGTTTCTAGTTAAGCCAGGAGGCAATTGAAAATATGCAAGTGAAAGCAAAATGAGAAGTGGCATCAGCAATAGAATTCTGAGAAGAAGAGAGCCACTCAAAAGAAAAAGAAAAGTCAAGGCGGCAGGTCAGAGCAATTAGCTGGAAAACAAGCTTTATTGTAGCTGTGGACTTGATAGACTTGTTCCAGATCGCATTGTAAACAGTGTCATTGTCAACATGGAATGTGATGTGAGATCCCTTGAGCCGTTTCTCCCAGCAAAGGATTGCATGGATTACAGTGAGCATTTTTTTTGACATGGATGTGTTTGCAGCATAGCTGGCATGGACAGCAAGCTGCAAACCATTCTGTTCCAAAATGACTGCTGAGGCTCTTGATGCTGCTAGTGTCCATATAAATGTCAATCTGTGATCATAATAAAGAAGGGAATCATATGCCATTCCTTAGAGGTGCAATGGCATGCCACTAGCTGATATCCCAACATGCAGCCTTGGAGATGCATCATGTGGCAAATGGAGAGGCTGGAAAGGTGGCTGCAAAGTTGTATATACTGTAAATGAATGCTCTGGCTGCTGGGATGACCTGCAATGTGAATTGCAAGAATTTTATGAGCTTGTCAAGTTTGTGGAAAGTGGTGAGGTGGTATAAGGCCCAGTCAGTGGTGAGTTTCTGCAAGTAGTTCAGCTTCTTGGCAAGAAGGCAGATTTCCATTGTGATTGAATCAAGTTCTAGCTTTAGGAACTCAATCATTATGCTTGAGCTGACTATTTTGGAGGGTTGAAATGTGAGGCCCAGTTGCCTTCTAAGTTCAAGCATCTATGCAAGGCAGTCACTGATTATTGGGAAAGAAGTGAGCTATGGGAAGATTGTCAAGAAGTTATCAAGGTAGTGGCACATGCAGGCTGGAATGTTGCATTGCAAGATCCAGTGGAGAACTTTGGAAAATAGATTGAATATGTATGGTGCAGAGCATGTGCCAAAGGTGAGGATAATATTATGGTACAGATTCTCAAGCTATTCAAAGCTCAGAAGAGGCCAGTTGGCTGAGTAGACAGGGATGTGGTGGTATGCTGCCTTAAGGTCAAGTTTAAGCATGTGAGAGCCTGGCCCTGATGCTACAAGGTCACAGATGGCATAGTTGATCATGTTGTATATGATGGTGGCCTCTGAGTCAAGAATTCCATTGTTGACAGAGCTTACTTCTGGCCAGAACAGGTGGTGTATACAATGCACCTTGAATGAGCATTTGCAAGATACCACCTCAATGGGCAGAGCGCAAAAGTTGCCAAATGGCAGCAAGGCAAATGGTTCACATGTTTGCCTGCTGGCTACTTGCATGGATATGTCAGCAAAAATGCTCTCAGTAGTAGATGCATTTGCAAAGGTGGTTTTTAAGTTTGTACACCATTGGCTTATGATATGATCACCCAAAAAGCCTATGTCGGCTCCAAATTAAATAACTTGAGATAATGTATTTACAAAGCAGTAGTCAGGATACTCACATAGGTAGTAAGACCATGCAGCCTTGTTTAGTGTAGACTTGATGCAGAGCAGGGAAGAAGTGTTGTCAAGAGGGGTGTTAGCATGGGGCTTGGTGTTGGGGTGAGGTAGAGGGATGGGGAGCCAAAGGGTTGATGGGGTTCAAAAATGAAAAACTAGGAGATGGGGAAGATGTGTCAGAGGGGAGGCCAGGGCAAGCCATGGTGGCTGAGAAGCAATGACTCGCCCCACTGAGTGCCTAGTCTTTATGTTGCACTCTACTGTGGTCCAGTTTGCTGCAGGACAGGCAAGTGTGTGGATGTTCCCAGGGGCATGGGGTAGTCAGACACTTCCTGTCATTGAATTTGTGGTAAGGATCACTGGGGTTGGCAAGAGCACAATTGGTTGTGGAGGCTTTAGATTTGGATAGAGTGGCCTTGTGATGTGTATAGACATGCTTTGATAAGAGGTCACTATCACATTAGCTCCACCAGGAGAAATTGCCCACTGCCATCTCTGTGTGGTGGTGGTTGAAAAAAACTGAATAGTACACATAAACTGCTGACCACTTGTACTCTGCAATGAATTCAAGCAGTTGCTCCATGTAAACCCAGAGTGAGTCTGTGGCAGAGGCATTGTTTATGTCAAATGCAAGAATCCAAAAGTATATTTGGAGGGGAATGAGTGCTGAGAATGGGGTGCGGTACTTTTTCCCTGCATGGTTGCTGACCTCAAATTGGTTTGTGGTGCCATTGAAGATGTATGCTATTTCCTTGTCACAATTTGTTGGATCTAGTTTATGCAGATTCACAGCTTTGAAGTCATGAGAGATGATTGCTGCTAGCATTGCCATGTCAACATTGGAGAAATGAGTGTGTGGGGATAGAGGAGCAGTGAACAATGTACCATTTACTTCTGGCATGGCAATCAGGGAGACAAAGGATTCTGCAACTTGCATGGGCACAGGCTGGGGTGTGGATGATGTCGGTAGTGCAAGCGTGGACAAGAGGCTTGGGCATCGACCTTGGTAATGAGCTGTGCAAGGAGTGTCAGGAGCTGGGCATGGTAATCCCAAATCTCAGTCACTTCTTTGGCTGACAGTGAAGTGGGTGCTGAGGAGGCTGGTAGAGGAGTCATGGGATGAGGTGTGAATCTGGTAAAATGATCATTGGAAGCTCTGAAAGGTACAGAGGCTTTTCTCATGCACTGTATGATAAGATATTGAGTAGATTAGACATGATCTGAAATGACAATGACATGTAACATATTGTGGGTATCCAACCTATAATCTGCAAGCACAGTGTCAGACAATGTCAAGAGTAAATGTAACTGACTTACCTGTGAGCGCAGTGTGAGATGACAGGGCTGTTGACACCGCTGCCCACAGGTATATAGTAAATTGAAGACAATGGAATAAATGGAATGAAGACAAAGAGAAACAGACAGTGAGGATGTGATATTGTAAAGGGTGCACAGGGATCAAAGCATCACTCAAATTAACCCTGGGCAACCCCTCTTCACATTGCCTAAATCATTTAAGCTCTGACTACGCTCACTAGTGACAGTATAGCCATGCACCGTCACCAGGAATGGCTGCTGCATTTCCTTCATGGTTGATATGCATGACCTCTCTCCTTAACTTTCCTTCTTTGGGGCCCAGTGCCCACTCTCTTTAGGCATGAATATGCCCAATCTTACTTGAATCCAGTCACTTGTGAAGACTCTTACTAGCCTTGCATCAAATTTACTATTGTCTATCAAACCTGGGACAAAGATGAATAAGATATGAACCATGATAAATAGGCATTACAGGGCTTAAAATGTGCTATACAATGCAATCTTCTTTCAGGGAACCTGCTGAGCTAGAGGCTTGAGAACAATGAGGACAACAATAAGAATGAGGGTTGGGATGAACTGCTTCTGGATGACAAAGATGAAGATAATTTTGATGTAAATGTTGGTCTTGTCTCTGACTAGCAAAAAGTATATCTTTCATTTGTTACAAAATACATCTTGACTACTAAAAGCCATGGCCTGAGCCAAGCCAAGGCCCCCTCAAGCCAGGCCAAAGCACTGCTGGCACTGGATATTTCCTTTGGAAAAAGTGTGAAAGAAACATGTTATATCATTTCCAATAGAAAAAGGCATTTTCCTTTGTTTAAAGACTTTTTCTATTGGAAATTTGCACTTTAGAAATGGTATAACATGTTTCTTTCACACTTTTTCCAAGGGAAATATCTTCCAGTGCCAGCAGTGAAGCTAGGGCTTTCAGGCCAAGCCATGCCAGGAACATCACTAGTATTCTGGATTTTGAAACTCCTGACCATTTTGAGAGCCATAACACATGATAGCATGATATTTACTTGGACTTTGTCCTCGGTTTTCATGGTATATTCGGCTGACTTCCAGGATATAGGCTTGCAAACTCTAGTTTCACCCATACCAGATCCTTATCGCAAATGAATAGCCCTATAAACAAGTACAAAGCAAAACTTGTTTATCTCTTGGTTGGATCTGGTCTCTATGTGGAATGATCCTTGAAATGGACCCCATTGCACATGGTGCACAGCGATATCTGTGCTTTCGCATGTGGCATACATTGATCTCCCATCTGCCCCTGAGAGTAAGCACTTTTCTATCAGCTTTAATAAATCGTCAGCTCCATTCCTTTTTGACGGACTTAGTGAACATCGGTTTCGTTTGTAAACCAATATCAATGACAACTGTCAAGCGCGTTAATGATTCAAACATGGAGTTTCAAATGGGAATGGTTTGGATGATCATCTCAATGACAACGTGATGATTTTATCTAGTACTTAGTGCCTACCTCAATGCTGTGACGTTCCAGTGCTCACCTTTTGTCCCCTTCAGAATGTACTGGAGAAAAGTCCAGACTCTACTACTTCTCTTATTGCCTTTAATTTGTGCTACTGTGAGGAATCGAACCATAGACGATACTAATGGGGACTCAGTCACTGGAGCGAAACCTATATACATTCCTGACCCATGGCAAGGCCCAGATTGCGGTGGATGTTCCATAAAGCCACCGAAGAAAAAGGCATTTGACCGAACGTACTCAGCTTTCACATACATGGAAGAGAAATTTCCTTCAATGTCTATACAATTTTCATTTCAAGGCATGTTCACTTCATCTTGTACAATGCTAGTTGGATTCACCTCAATCCAAGGCACTGCAGTCTACGTATATTTCATACTTGCTAACTTTGTTAACGATGGAGTCACCACCGAGACATACTGTAATTTCTTGCTCAATGGCACCAAAGTTGGACATTTCCACCATATCCCGACCTCGAGCCGGGACTATGAGTTCGATGCTCTTGCGTTCAACAAAACCAACCTCCCCCATAACAACCACACATTAACTATATCGACTTCTGGAGTCAACCGGCATTTGTTTACCAGTTTCGACTACGCAAAGTATACGTTCGTACATCTCCTGACATTTTGGTAAAGTCAAAGTAACTCAAGCTGATTCAGGTTTGACGATACAGTTTCCACGTCGTCCGTGTCGAGTTCCGTAAGTCAGCAACAAATCCCAACAACGATATCAACACCATCTCGAACTTCGCGTTCTGCGCCAACTGGAGTCATTGTGGGAGGATTTGTCGGTGGCATCCTAATAATCAGCATTATTCTCTTTATCTTCCTATGCCTCCGTCGACGAAGGCGAAGGCATCTTTCATCATCTGTTGAAGGAAACACAGGCATAGCATTCACCAACGCAGGACTCCCATCACCGGCATTGACACAAGGCACGCTCATAGAACCACACACAATTATGACCGCAGCGTCCAATACCAGACGGTCGACCTTGCCACCCGCTTATGACAGCAGCACTGATTTGGACGATGAGACTGGTTCAGCATCTACTGGGAGCATGCGACAGGCCGATATTCAGGAACGTATAAGGGGACTTAGATGCGAAATGCAGGCACTCGCTGAAGTAGAGGAAAACTCAAAGGAGAAACTTCCGCCTAGTCGCCCGACATTTTCATTCCGTCGATCGCGCAGGGAGAGAGCCTATATGTCCCACATTCAACAGCAAATGAATGTGATGAGAGCACAGATTGAATATCTCCAGGCGCAGCTTCATTCTGACTGGGCGCATGGTGTCACAGACGATCCACCTCCAAGTTATTCGGTTGTTGTGCCTGGTGGACGAGATTATTGATTTTTCTCGATTCCATTGTGGATGAACCCTCTCATACAACTACCAGTGGTCACTATCAGTATGTATCGGTTGTGCGAGGCAAAGACTTTGTTCTATCCAGTATCAACTACAGCTTCACTCCTATCACAAATCACTTGGTAACGTATTATATTCATGGGTCCTCCAACGTATTTCACCCAGGATAGCATAATATTGCTTATTCGGTAGTGAAGCAAAAAATGATTAATCACAGCAGTACACCCCGATCAATTGCCATCTTGATGGTAACTTCGAGCCTATGTTGTATGGAGATGGTGCCTACCATATGTTCAGGGACTCACGATGCTGAGTTGTGTCACGACACACATTATACGGGAACTATCTGTCTGAGTTCTGGTTGTTCACTGTCTGAAATTACTCTACAAAGATAAACTTCATACGCCACAAAGCTTGATTTTTCAGGCTGACATCTCAATCATGATCTCTCACCCCTTCGAAATATCAAGGATCAAGACCTATATCTCCTCCATCGGTAAAATGTGATATTTTGTGAGAAATAGTCCATATTGATGTGATCCACATGGTTACTCACCTTTGCGCAGTAATGTCCGCCTTGGCTGTGAATCTCCCCAGCTTAACCCTCCATGATCCTACGACTTCTGTTGCAGTTATCCCTTCTCTTACAAGGTGCTTGGGTGACTGCATTGCTTTCGAATCAGACGATCGACGATACATATGGTGACTCTTTGACTGGTGCCATGCCTATCTATACACCGGACGACGTCTGGGACGACGCATCTTGTTCACCTTTCCACTGCAATGTTCTGCCTTCCCCGGTAAATGCCTTCAAGCAAAACTACCACGCAGCAACCTATGTCGGAGATAGCGCACGGACGATAACTTTGAATTTTAGAGGTAAAGGTAGTTGCCGATCACACTATTAATGACTCTTTGACTGGCGTGTCCTATAGGCACGGCTATCTACGTATTCTTCATTTTGGCGAATAACGTTCCGAATGCTTCGACTACAACTCTTTGTGGATTTACCCTGGATGACCAGCCACCCAAACAATTTAGCCACGAGCCCAACCCAAGCCCAGATTATCAGTACCAGGCTCTTGTGTATCACAAGACAGATTTAGCCAATGTCCATCATAGTCTCTTTATATCTGCCAATGACTACCCCAGCAACTCATTCATAAATTTTGATTATGCCATCTATACGTATGTAATTCTCCCCCGAAGATTGTGTAACAGGTCTGACCGTTTATAGATTTGATGATGGGGTAACAGATACAACCGCGCAACAAAGCTCAACGACAGGTGAACATGGTGGGACTTTGACACTCGCTACAGCTACTGTTCCGGTTCCCCAGGTCTCGACAATAACCAATACTACCTTTAATCCACCCAAGTCCTCGACGCCCTCACCATCTTCAAGAACGATATCTTCTTCCTCTTCTTCCTCTTCTTCCTCTTCTTCGCCAAGTCTATCACCCAGCATTAGCACCATAGGCAGTACATGGAGGACATTGGAAACAATTGGGGCAACCTCCATACCGTCTGCAGCTTCCTCATCTTCCAACGATGATGGTACGACTGCCTCACCTGGCAACAGCGGTGGCGACACTAATCAGAATACGGTTCAAAAAGTCGTTATTGGAGCAATCGCTGGAGGTGTTGTCGGTGGCTTTGCGCTGATTATTGTCGTCGTTATTTTTCTCCTACGTTGCCGAAGAAAGCGGGAACTTCGAGCGGCTCACGGGCTCACACCACAACAACTGGACGTTACACAGTTTACACAACTCTCCCCTACTGAGTCGGATAGTGAGACCAGGAGCCAGGAGGCGATGCCATTTTTTGCGCCCACCAGAAAACAAGCAGAAGCAGTGGTGACGATGCCTGAGCCTCAGAATCATCGATTTTCTGAGGCCTGTGCGACCACCGGTTCGGACGTGAGCCAGTCCATTGCCAATGAGAAGTTAAGCGACCTCGAGACGGGCTTTACTGTGTCAGAGAATCACTCGAGCGGATCGAGCCACATCTACCAGGCAATGAGGGCGGAAATCATGTCGCTACGAGCGCAGCTGGATGCTACTTCAGGGTTTACAGATGAGCTGCTGCCGGAATATTCAAGGACGTAGATGAAATTTATACACTTATGTGACTTATACATACAGCAGCCAAGATTGTATTATACCCGGTGCTTGCACTTGCGACATTATTCAAATGTTATACCATTTCGACATGACGGGCTTGGGGGGGAATAATCCCTTCATCATGTTGGCTGCCAGACATTGGGCGGCCTGTTTCTCAACTGAGTGATACTGGACTTCCTTGAGGGACCGGGCAGACGATGAGTCAAGTATTTGAGCCGTCATACCTCAACAGCATTAGCCAGGATTTGCTACCTATAATTATGGAGTTCAGAGTCGCCCCTCGCACTCTTAAATAAATGCAGCAGCTATGACGTCCTTAAAAATCAGGTTGATCCCTCGCGTCCGGTCACGTGGTATACCCGACTCCCGATCCGATTGAAGGCAACAAACCATCTAACCACCATGTCGCGAAGCAATGGGCGACCGGAGCCTGAGGTTATCATGAATGCGCGTTGTTGAATTGTCTGAAGTAAATTTCTAACCTTACAAGAAAACTTTTTCTACTACAGTTCGTCGACGGCTTTTCATATTCCAAAGGCAAAATGGAGGAAGCTTTTCGCGCAGGCGGTCTTCTCGACAAGGCGCCTAATAAAGCGACAAAGGACCCGGCTATTGCTGCGCTCAAGCGTGATGATGTGGACTTGATCGTTTGTTTTGTTTTTTTAAGAGGGTCTTCGGTTTGGCTGATACACTCTATGTATATGTAGATTCATGAGTTCGAGATTCCACGACCACAGGCAGAGAAAGTCCTGGCAGAAAACAATGGAGATCTGGCCAAAACGCTTCTTGCACTTGTTACTCCAGAGTCTAAGCCTGCATATCAAAATACTGTTCCTGCATGAACTTCGACTTTCGGTACGAAAACAGCCATACTCTTTGCGTATGAAAGTAGATTTCAAGGGCGTAACATTCAACAGTGCTTTTATTATATATTTAATGTAAACTAATGATCACAAGTCGCGATCGGCAACCGTCTCTTTCTTTATCGTCATTTTAAGCGTTTTCAGTAAATCCTCGGGATTTTCAGTCTTCTTGCCCAAAAATGTGCTGCTATCCAGCTTCAGGCGGGGGGCAGTGAAAGTGTTCAAATGGGGTTTTCCGTCAGCTGGAACCATCGCCATGTATTGTCGGCTACCAGGGGGATGGGGGTTGCTCATTCCCATCTTGTCAGCGTCTCCTTTGATGAGCGAGAGAGATACTCTGACGGCCTTGAGGCCCTCAGGCTTATTGCCAACAGTTCGAGGAAGTTCTCTGATCATGATGGACTTGAATGGATCCAATCTCATATCCAAGACGCTCTCCTCGATATTCTCTTGCTGGACACCTTTATCCGAGTTCTTGGCGAAAAGCATCTGCTTGCCAACGACAACGGCACCGTTAACTTGGGAGAGAATCCCACCAAAGCTGACGATGTGATTTGTCGCTTCAGGGTTTTTCGTTAATGGTTGATCTATGTCCTGGAGCCAGAAGCCTGGTTTGCTGCGTGACCAGAAAAAGGTTTCCAATGATGTGGGTCTCGCATACACCAATGCGCCGTTCGGGTGCGGTCGTGGTTCTATTTTTTGGCCATTATAGTCCGCGAACTGCTTTTGCATCTGCAACTGTAAGAAATGACGGTAGCTGCGACTGTCCGCATGATTCGCGAGCGAATAAAGATCTTTCTCCTTGATTTCCTCATGCGCTTTCACGAATTCCCGGAAAGCTGGACGCTGTGCACGCAAAGAACGCAGGTAGCGCTTGAACTCGCGTGTCGACATGGCTTGGATGTTATGTGTGACGAAAACCTCCTGCGGGGTTTCATCCCTCGGCAACTCCTCCCCTTCCCTCTGTGTACCGTATGCACCTGGACCGCGTTTCCCCAGAGTTTCTAGATCCACCGATTCAGGTTGCACCTCAAACTGTTCATATTGCACCGACTGGGATTGCGCCTGCGGTCGCGACGGTAACTCCGGTTTCTCCCCCGGACAAAAGTCAGAGTCAAATGGTGGCTCGGTCCTGGCTGAACCCAAAGACTTGTACCACGCCAAGTCATGTCTCACGTCTGCCCTCCCTCCCATTTCCTCTATTCGGCGGATGAATCGAACTTGGTTCTCGGCGTGGTTCCATTCGGTGAAATGAGCGTGATGTTCGAAAGAGGTGAGTGAGATGAACGCGTTTTTTCTACGTAGGGATATTGGCCGCTTCACGCCCCAGTCGCCGCGGTGGGAGTTGGCTGGAGGAGCCTGGTAGGTCTGTCGGATGGCGGGGTCATAGGAAGCAAATTTGGAGCGTCGAAAGAGCTCTGCAAATGGTGGTGGACGGATACTGGCCTTGGGAGCTGCCGCTACTGCTTGTGCCGACAATGCCATCCAGCCAGTGCTTTCCGAATTTTTGAGCCCTGTTGTCGTTAAGAAACTTCCGATCTCCGCCCGGGACATCCCGTGCTGTGATCTTATAAATGATCGCAGTAATTTTTTTTTCGAAATAAACCTCACGACGTTCAAATTACTATCCCGTCCTCCGCCATTCCAGGCAGCACACTCGTGTGTACAAGGATGGATGGTCCAGACAAGCGTCGAAGAACAGCTCTGTAACAGGAGGAGATTCTCAAAAACAATCTAGGCCGATTGCTCCTCCCTCTGGTTGAGGGGCTAGGACGCGAGATCACCTGGAGCTTTCTCACATTTTTCCCTATTCATTCCTTCCCTCGTACTAGTCAACTCGAATATAAATGCGGTTCCCTCAATTTGGCTATCCAATTACTAAGTTGTGAGTTTTGGTCTTCCATATATGCAGGGTTGTGTGCGCGCCGATGAAGAAAATCCTGGTAAAGGAACGCACCCCATTTCGCTATCGTGAGAACCCCGGAATTTCCAGGGCGTCGTGTCTCCTGCTGTTTTTTTTCTGAAGCAGCGTGGATTCAGACGCGATGGATGGGTGCGCATGGAGAGCTAAAGGCGAGGCTGAGGCAGCACACAACCCAGGCATACCGTACATAGTGCTCATGTGCCTTTTGCAGACACAATGGCGGACGACACTGCCGCTCACACGTAGTTGATGGTGAATCAGACATAGCCCTGTATGCAAGTACACATGAGATGAGGATTTGAGGGGTTTATGTACATTGCCTTAGTAGACAACGGGAGTTTCATAAAGGAAGCTTTGATGGGATGCACGTGGGAATGTATTGAAGACTTTTCCGGCTGAATAGATTTTTGTGACAGTGGGACCCTGGTCGAGCCCTGTCTCCTACGTCCTTCAACTTCCGTTTCCCTCCACAGCGTGCTCCGCTGTACACTCTACTGGTCCTCATTCCCTTATTCTACATAACGACCGGTATGCCTGCCTGTCCCAATTTACCTCTTAAGCTCATGCTATCGGCTCCTACGCTGTCGTTTCACTAGATATTTATTATCGAACATCGACCAGGTTATAGCAATCACTCATGGCACACCCCAGACCCATGCCACGCCATTCGGCCACCAACGTGTCTGTATCAAATCCGCCATCTCCCGACATGCACTATCGGACGCTCCCGATTGTACGTTCGTCGTCACTTGGTGTCTCTGTTCCGCCCAGCCACCATTCCTCACCCCGACTGTCGCCTTTGTTGCCCTCTGCCACATTTCCGTTGGCAGACAAAGGCTTCTCGGTCAGCTCTCCGACTTCAATAGATGGGCCAAAAATCTGTGGTATCCCAATCAAATATGTTTCGTGCGTTTTCTTCCGTCCTCTATCCCTAAAAGATCCTTACAATTTCAAATAGGCTGGTGACCTTGGCCGTACAAAATGCAGCGCTTTCTATCGTGATGCACTATTCCCGTGTCTCTATCCCGCCTTCGCTGGCATACTCGCCTGCTGCTGCCGTCTTCCTCAATGAGATACTAAAAGGCACAATATCGTTTCTTATCGCCCTTTCAAGAACACGAGAAATTGTTGAGATACCCTGGCATCGCTTGTCCTTATGGGGCATACTTTGTTCTCTTCCTTATCCGGGAACACGTCCATTCTTGACCGTTTGTGGTGAGATTTTCAGCAGAGATTGTTGGAAGCTGTCCATCCCTGCTCTTCTCTATGTCGTACAAAACTCGCTGCAGTTCGTCGCAATCAGCAATCTTCCAGTGGCGACTTTCCAAGTGACGTACCAGATGAAAATCTTGACAACCGCTGCCTTTTCCGTCGCGCTTCTTCGCAAGAAACTTAGTCCCACAAAGTGGCTTTCGCTATTCTTCCTCGCTATCGGGGTCGCCATTGTCCAAATACAGACCTCTGGTGGGGACACGAGGCCTAAATCCACGATAGTTGGCAGTGCACAAGAATACCAGCATGTCCACATCATGAACCCGATGAAAGGTTTCGGAGCCGTCACCGCGGCATGTTTCACCTCGGGATTAGCTGGAGTGTATTTCGAGATGGTGTTGAAAAACTCGCGCGCAGACCTTTGGGTGCGAAACGTCCAACTCTCCCTCTTCTCCCTCATTCCCGCTCTCCTGCCGATCATCTACGCGGAGAAGCCTGTAGATTCTCAAGGCTTCTTGCTCGACCTCTTCCGTAACTTCGGTGCTTGGGCCTGGGCTACCGTTTCCATCCAGGTCTTCGGCGGCCTCATCACCGCGGTCGTTATCAAGTACTCCGATAACATCCTAAAAGGCTTTGCCACAAGTCTGTCTATCGTCCTCTCCTTCCTTGCCTCCGTCTTCCTCTTCGACTTCCACATCACCTTCTCCTTCGTCGTCGGCGCCTCTACCGTCCTCACCGCGACATGGATGTACAACCAGCCCGCCAACAAGGAACCCATCATCACCCTCACCCGAACGTCCGAGAAAGGAATCTTCCCCGGGAGTCCCATCGCCCCTGACGGGCCCATCCTCGGCCAGTTCTCTCGCAAGAAATCCTCAACCTCACTCGCTATCGCTTCTGCTCTGGGCATTAAGACTCCTAATTCTCACCTGAACGGGGATGGATTTGGGGAGATGCTGGAAACAGCGCGGTACAATCAAGCACCTTATGGCTCCCCCTATGCCTCCCGGACGCCATCGCGCTTACCATCCCGCGCTCCGACACCAATTGAACCTAGCCCGTTACATTCGGACGACACCAGCAACCCTTGATAGCGCGCGAGCAACCCTGCCTACCGTTGCCACCCCTGTGATGTGACGTGGACATGATCATGATGCAATGTGACGTGACGCCCTTTCATGACGATGGTCTGAATCTACTCTACATTATTCCTCCCCCCATTATCTGTTCAATGTTCAATGACGCTGTCTTTTTCGCGTCTTGTTTCCAACCTTTAGTGGCTGGTTTCCTTTATATGCTATTTTTGATTGATATCGACCCCCCCCCCCCGCCAGATCCTGCATTGCAAAACTACCCCAATTCCGCCCCGTGACCCCCTTACCCTTACTTCAACACGCATATAATCTTTTTTTTTGTCTTTTTATGCACATATACCCTGGGTTTCACACCCTATGACTTTTGGCTCTTGCAGCTTTTTTCAAGATGATGCTTATACGTACATCAATTTTGCACAGATAACACACATCCAGGACCATTTGCGCGCTGAACTTTTTTCTCTTGTTTATTGGGTTACGCGTCAAGGTTTACGTTTCGCCTACCTGGTGAAGAGCTTTGTGTTAATCTAGGTGTTGAATGACGTCTTGTTTTCTTTTAGCTTGCGAGAGTAATGGATAAAATGTAGATTCGGAACTTTTTTGATCGTTATTGGATGATTTCAGACATGATTTATGCCGCCACGAAAGCTCTTGTCTATTCTAGGGATTAGGCTCGTCAACTTCTGTCTTTGATCTGCAGCGTTATAGCAGCGTTCAGAAGTAGACGTTTACGTTCAACAACTACATAACCGGGCTATAATAAGTCCATCAGTGACGACAAAATCTTGAAGAACCTCGACCTTGCCGCCACGTGAAGTTGGAAATGGGGTTGTGATATCTGCAAGTGAAGAATTACTTCAGGCTCAAGCCCGGCCACACTCGGCTGCGTTCTGCGGTAGCTTAAAATTCGTAATACCTGTTTTTACCTTGTGGTACACATGATTCATCGGGGCGATCATCATGCTGGACGTTGAGGTTTTTGGACAGGCAATGGAAGAGCTTATGAACCGAATCTGCTGCCACGCATGCTATAAATGGCAAAGTCCTGAGGTAAGTATTGATATATTATAGAAGTTTGAAAAGCCTTCCATGTGCAAATTCGCTATCTTATCTACATAGTTAGGTGTTAGAGTGGAATCATTGTCCCCCGAGTTGCCGAATAGTATCTACGACTACATTCGACCTTTAAACGAACTACTTTCTTCGTTTCAAGATGCAAACTTTTATCCAACAAGTGGACATTCCGAACAATCCATAAAAAGCCATATTACCGAAGTTCCAAGCTGTGGCGTACTTTATCTGAGCAGGCTTCGATAGCCATATATTGTTGTAAATTCACAACACGGACGTCTGGAATCTATGCCTTTTATCCCTTCTTCGAGGACACCGAGGCCATGGAATACCCACAGTAAGAAGGCGACTCTTTTTTGTCTGCCGAAGCCATTTGAAGACAAGGCAAGGAAAGCCTTTTAAAGTAAGCATTAAAACATGTGACTTGCTTCTTTCTGCTTTTTCTTGATATTGCCTCAAAAAAGAGCAGGAAGCTCAAGAAAAAAATGCAGAAAGAAGCAGGTTACGTTTTTCAATGCTTATTTTCAAAAAAAAAAAAACATAAGCCCGGCCGCACTCGTCTGCGTTCTGGAGTAGCTTAAAATTCGTAATACCTTTTTTTACCTTATGGTACACATGATTCATCGGGGCGATCATCATGCTGGACGTTGAGGTTTTTGGACAGGCAATGGAAGAGCTTATGAACCGAATCTGCTGCCATGCATGCTATAAATGGCAAAGTCGTGAGGTAAGTATTGATATATTATAGAAATTTGAAAAGTGCTCCATGTGCAAAGTCGCTATCTTATCTACATAGTTAGGTGTTAAAGTGGAATTGCCGAATAGAATTTATGACATTTAGACGAACTACTTTCTTCTTTTCAAGATGCAACTCTTATCCAACAAGTGGTCATTCTGAACAATCCATAAAAATCCATATTACCGAAGTTCCAAGCTGTGGCGTACTTTATCTGAGCATCCTTCGATAGCCATATATTGTTGTAAATTCACAACATGGACGCCTGGAATCTATTATATGCCTTTTCCTTCATTACTCTTTCTTGAGGACACCTAGGCCATGGAATACCCATAGTATGAAGGCTAGTTTTGATTATTTGCTGAGTACTGTTGCCCTCCAGGGTCAGGTCAACTCTTAGCTGAGAAACTGTCAAAGTGCATTGCAACGAGTTGATGGGGTCCTTAAGATCAGTCACAAGTCACAGAAAATAGTTAATATACACCATTTGACCAGTATTTGAGAGGAAAATATTGGATATAAGTTTTTATCACTCTGAAACTTGTGACAATTGAAACGCTCTTGAAACACTCAAAAAATGTCTGAATGAACTCAAGAATCAAGTCAGATATTGATGAGCCTTTTGTGTGTGAGTTAGAGGCCATTTTGAACAGGTTTAGTTGCCAGACATGTCTTGATGAATTTTCTGACCACTTTAATTTTGAGTACCTATCGCCATAAAAACAATAGATAAAAGTGTGATTATTTAGTCAGTGCTTTTTATAACTGGATTGACTGTATACAGATAATCTAGAGACTATCTGATATCATTGCATATGCTACATCATCATTCAAAATAGATATGACATCCATTCACTTGGGGCAGGAATTTGTGTCAGGCTACGGCTCCTCAGCTGTGCAGGCTGTGCTAGTTGTGCAGGACTCACAAGTTGGAGATGATGATTCTACTGTGAGGTTGTGTAATGCCAGTCAGTTGCATATCCAGTTGTCTTTGCAGACTTTGTAGTGTTGTTGCATGATTCTTGTGAATGCCTTTGATCTCAAGTCCAATAGTAATTGGGTTTCAATGTATTCCTGTGATATCTGAGTCTGTGAGATTGATATGTATTAATTTGGAAATTTATGAGACTGACATGTGAGCCTGTGGGTCAAACAGACACATTGCTTCATTTGAATCTAGTGTACCTTCATTTGGCATCAGTTAGCTATACGAAAGACTTTGAACCAGATGTATACTTTGTAAATCACAAAATAGCAAGTAATCCTGAGAGTAGATGACCAGAAAATGGACAAATGCATGAATAGCTCTTTGTCATATCATTCAATGCCTCACCAGAATTGTCATTACTAGTGTATTTGTGAACTTTTGAATCTACAGGACCACAAAGAAGTAATGGAGATGCAATAGAGTCCTGGAAAAGAAACAGGGTATTGCCAGATGTCAGCAATTGTTGCAGGGTCCCAAGCATTGAGTCTTGGTAGTTAAAGTAGAACTCTAAACATTGTAGTGATAAGTCAGTATTCAGTCAAAAAGGCTACAGTGCTCACTAGGAATTGTCCTTAATCTTTGAGCTTTAGCATGCTCATCAAATTTCCCTTTGAACTAATGGTACAAAGCCAATAATTCATACTCTCCAGTCAAGTTTTTCTTCACCTCATTGCATGTAATTTGCTCATCAAAATTTTGAGTTGGGACAAAGTCTCTACTATCAAATCAAGCCTACAATTACAAGATGTCAACAAGTTGAACATCATACTACTATGAAATAAAATGCTTACATAGATGGCATGTTTGGTAGCTTCACAACTAATATATCCAGTTTGGCAATAGAACTCATTCTGCTTTGAAGCAGCCTCTCCATCAATCCAATCAGTGGCAATCTCAATCATTTCCTCTTCTTCCATTGGAATCAGAACAACCTCTCCATTATCAAGAACAGCAGCTGTAGATTGAGTAAATGTATACATTTGCACAAATGAGTTTTGAGTCCACCTTGAAACTGGTAGAGGGGCTTGAATATACTGTTGAATTCTAGGATATATGAATTGATGTTATTATTTCATGCTAAAGAGCAGCTAAAAAAAGTTAGAAACAGACTCAAATTCAATGATTGCAATACAAGCCTTGATGATAAAAGCCTTGATATTTGATTCAGTTGTAAGTTTCTGTTTTTGGAACTTTTCCAACATTTTATAGAGAGGCTCATTGCAGCAGTGAAGAGTAATCATTGCTAGTATCACTATCATCAGCTAGAAGTTAGACATTACCTTTAATTATTGACCAAATAATATTAATGACTTTTGTCTTGCACACTATGTATATATGCCACATGCACCATATAAGCTCATCAGCTTCAGCATTAGCCTTGTGGTAATCATTCCTCATTCATTCAAGTAATTCATTGAGGCATGCTTTTGTCTCTCTTATTTTGTCAAAAGTTTAACAAACATGAATACCTGGCCAAACTTTTTTTTTCAATTAGATGTGCTCAACATATAGTGCCATCGTACACAGTACTACTGGAGCTATAATAAGGTGTGGCTAAGCCTAGGTACTACAAAAGCCATGGAATGCCCTGCCCCCCCACATATGTGGAGAATGAGCAGGCCGGTTTTCTGTGGCCGTTTTAGACCATGCTCCTCTATTAAGCCCTGGACACATGTTTGTAGAGATGTTTGATTTGGTATATGTGGCTATGACTGGCCAAACTTATATCACTTTGTGTCAGCATTTTGATACTGACATAGAAGTATGAGTATAGCTTACCTCAACTAGCTTGGACTTCTTGTTGTATTTCCATAAAATAGCAATGATAGTGATACCTTTTTCTTCTTGGTGGAGCTTTGATTTAGCTTTTTTCTGCTGCTTTTCAAGGGTGATCTGGTGAGCTTTAGAAAGGTTGTTGAATTTACTAGAACTAGTTGTCTAAACTGTATGAGGAGGACCAGCATAGAGTCTAGTATCAAATGCCTATGCACAATGAGTCTCAGCATGAAAGATTATAGCTGAGGCAAAGTCTGAGGAAGTGGTGCTGTGTTGTTCTCCAGAGCCTAGTGCCACAACAAAAGAGTCATTCTGTGCAAGCAGATTTGCTATGCCTGGAAGTATAAAGATTTCATGTGGAAAATGTGATTGATTTCTTGCTGTTTGATAGTGCTCAAAAACAAACAATGCCTTTCATCTTGAATGAAGACTTACAATAATAATTGACACAACTATTACAAATTTCAGCAGAAATTCCACTATATAGTAAACCTGCTTGTATGGGCTATTGCAAGCATGGCATGACTGAGATCTACTATGTCATTAATTATATTATTCCTATGTATTCTCTAAATCATTGAGTTTTGATTAAACTACATAAATCAAATACATATACATTTATGTTTTTTGTAATACATGTTTCCATGACATTTAAAATTCATTCAGGTGCAAACCACTCCCATATAGAGTAATTTTAGACCATCCTGTATGGCCAGTTCTGCTAAAAAAAGTTGTTGTTGGTTTGTTTGCTTCAAAGGTGTAGTGTCACAACTTCTTTGTTTTCATTTGTCAGCCCTCTCAGCATTGCATGGTGAGAAGCATAGGAATGATGTGTTGTTCTTGTTCAAGCATAAATATATAAAAATGAAAGTAATAAAAGAAAACTTACAGAAAAAACAAATAATGCACACCAATCAAATGTTGAATACATCACATGACAGCAAAAATCAAAGACATTATTCACATGCCCCATCCCCTGCTTACATGAGCAACTGTCCAGATGAACAAATCAACATGGCAAAAATCAAAGACATTATTCACACACCCCACCCTGCTTAACAAACAAATCACATGACAGCAAAAATCAAAGACATTATTCACATGCCCACCCTGCTTAATGAACAAATACATGATGGCAAAAATTAAAGACATTATTCACATGCCCCACCCTGCTTAACAAATAAATCACAATGGCAAAAACCAAAGACATTATTCACATGCTTGCCCACTGGGAACAAATCAATCACATGATGGCAAAAATTGAAGACATTTTTCCCACACATAGTCTGCTACCCAGAAAAACCTTGATCTATTCTAGGTCTTGGAACCACACCCAGCACATTGAGGCTTATTTTACAGTAGAAAAGTCAATAAAGGCCTCAAAATATAATTTAGCTGTGTGCTTACATTTATGGCTTGTAGTTTGGCTGCTGAAAACCTAGGTTTGCAGGAATAGCACCAGGAACAAATTTCACTATCTAAACATGGAAAGACAAATGAGCAGATTTTACAAGTGGCTATTTGACTGAGTAGAAGAACTTAAACATTTGATTCACTCATATGTACAGCAGCTTATATAAATACCATAAGTCAACAAAAGGACACAACTTCAAAGTCTTGAGTACTGGTGAACCAAGAAAACCAATATACACAAAAAGAGAATCAGGGGAATACAAGTAGGTAGAGACTTCCAAAAACAGGCCAAACATTTTTGAATATCAACTCTGGGACTTCAAGTCTTTTGTATGCAGCCTTGGCATGTTCTGCAAACTCCAGAGTTGAAAATGCAAGGAGTTGGTCTCCACCTATCTCCTTTTTAATTTCATGGATGATGTTAACATTTACTGGAAGAAGGCAGTTCTTGCCACTCCAGTGCTCTGAAAATTTGAATGCTTCATTGCATGACATACCAGATGGACTAGGCTTGCTAGAGTCTTTTCTTGACTTGAAACTATTTTTTTCTTTCATAAATTGCTTGAGAGTTTTCTGTATAAGCTTGGCCCAGAGCTATTGAAACAGCTCTCTAAGAATAATGATAGTTAATTTTCTATTACATGCAAAGCCCATGACTTACTGCTGATTCTCATTGTTCTCATCATACTATCCTTCAGACTTTCCACTTTCAAATACATCAACCACATTCTTTCTTCAATCAAGCTGCAAATGTCCCCAAGAATATTCTACAACAATATTGTGGATGTTTTGGAGGTAGATGTGAGCAGGAAGTTTATTTAATTCAATATCTGAGTGGAAGATTTTGCTAGCATGACATAATTAGCATGTGCTGTGTTCTGATGACTTCACATAAGACTAACTATAAGGTGTTCTGAAGACCATAAAGAAGAGATGTCTCTGAACTGCAATCAGTACAGAGTTGGAGAGGGATGCCTAGACAAAAAAAGCCATAAGTCTGGCAACCTAGTATTAGAAGAGAGACAAAGACCTACCTCCATATTGTTCAACACAACAGAGAAACAGATATCCAATAGTCAAGATATAACAGTTACTTGGAGCAATGTCAGCAAACAACCAAAGTCCAGTGGCTTCATCCACACAGCCATAAATAGGAAAGCTAATCTTATAAAGCTTGTCATGTCCGTCACATGATCAACACTCATGAATAGTGAGTGGTTCCTTGAAATGTCAAATGATTTTTCATGCTGAGAGGTTCCACTTCTCAAAACCTTCAGAGTTATGGATTTTCATAGTCTTGTGTACAAATGCATGAGGGAGATGTTGGGCTTGGTGTGCTGCAATGCAATGATGGATAGTTCAAGGTCTAGCATAATTCCTTGAATCAAAATCAAGTTGTTCCAAAATGAGCTGCTCAGCATCCCATTGACCTTTGTTTCTGAGATTTGTTGCACCTCCCATGAACCCATTGTGACTCCAAGCCATGCTTGACAGAGCTGGCACTAATTCTAGCCATCTGTTAACTAAATGTAGCCAACATCAAATGGATTGGTAATTTACCTCAGATGTATATTATGATCATGAGCAAGATTTTTAGAAACTTGTTCATTAGAGTCTATAAGTTCTTTGTGATACTCCTTCAGAGTAGCAATGAGTTGTGGATCATCCTTCTTGACTGCATGGAATCTCATGAGGGCAACATAAGTAGAATCAAGTCAAGAACCTGACTTTTGGCGCTATGCTGATTCTTCCCTGATGGGTTGTGGTTCTGAGTGCTAGACATGGCTGAATAATGGTGCAATCCTACGACCTTTTTGCTCAGTATATTATTGTCTGTTTCGTAGCTGGAGTATCTCATAGTTAACAATTCTGTATAAAATCGACAAAGCGGTGGTATTGTTTTAATAAAACTCCGAAATCTAATGATTTATACATGAGGACACTACCGCTGTAAGAATGCTGTGGCGATTTGGTTCCCGAATACTGGCAGTTACCAGAGCCTTGGATAGTAACTCCCTTTGTTCTAATGGGACAGGTAGTCCAACGGGTTCGTCAATGTGATTCCATTTTTGGTCAAAAACGATACAAATGCATGGAGTCGATAACCTTCGAAAGCTGCTCATAATAGCACTCTTAACTCGCATTCTCCACAGCGTACGTCGGTCCCAGCATGAACTACTCAAAGTCCTCCCTCCAAATGCTAGGGATAGTCCACTGGATATTTCAGTATAGAAGTGCCGAAGCATTCATGACAGAAGGTGACATGAGAAGAGGCTATCTCCTCGAGCATGATCATACTACGCGACTAACTTATTTTACAACGAGAAATCCTTCATTATTCCAAGTAGGATTTAGGAACCCCGACGCTTCTCTGTGGCCGTCCCGTAATACTATACACTATCTCTCCATCATCCTTGGTCCGACCTTTGTTAGTGCCTGTCCTCTTAGATTTTCCAAGCTGTCCTAGGGCCGCCATCCTGAGACGCATTACATCGTTAACCCAATCTGAAGCCCTGAGCAACTCGAGACCCTTGGCATGCAGAGTGGCCTCCTCCTCATCTCCAAGTAGATCGGGAGAGGTCCTCTCACCGGTCCGCCATAGTAATATCTGTAATATAGCCTCAGGGAGAAGGACATTAAGGCAATACTACTGACAGTCAACAACAGGTGAGTGTGAGAGAATGGTCAAGTCTCACATCGTTTTTCTCACTTCGAGAGAGAGCCTCAAACGCTTCACAACCATATTGTCTCGGTAGATTAGTATTTACATCTAAGTGAGTAATGCTAGAGGTTCCCTGTTTTTCATGTAATATTAGGTACATACCAGATTGTCAGATGATAAAACTCGTACCTCTACAGAAGTCACGAAGGAAGACGGTGGTGGTTCGGCCTCTGACGATATCTCAGTCGCCGCTGGTGATAACGATCGGCGAACTGACAATGAGATATGGTCATTGAGCTCGACCTTTTCTTGGCTTGAAGGCAGGAAAATGTCTTCTTCGTCTGTAATCACCTGTGCACGCTGCTCATCTCGCAAGCACCATTCAGTCACATAACGCTGAAGAGCGTCCACATCACGCGGGTCCATTTGGCCCCTTAGACCTGCCTCCTCTACAACACTCTTCCTTTTAGAGCCACCAGAGACAAAATCAATATGTCGTTGCATGGCTGGTGGAAAGTTTTCATTGAGTATGGCAGACAAAACGGGCTTTGCATATGCAAATTGTTCTCGAATGCTGAGGAGCCTAAAGTCTTCAACAGAGGGAGGAGGGTGGATAGGGGATGGACTACGGAACCGTTCGGGTTCTCTGTCCCGTTCTAGAAGATTATCCTCATCGTCATTTTGCACTTCCACGATAGTGCTGTCCCACTCGCCAAGCTGCCAAGCGAGCATTAGAGAGCGAATTTAGAGTAAGAACAGAAACAGCTACCCTGCATGTAACAAATTTTTCTTCCTCTGCTATATAGAACCAATGCCGAGGGATGGAACGTGTTTTGCCGTCAAGAAATTCGACATGGTATTTGTCTAGTTTGGTCGGTTTATCCGCAGGTAGGTAGCCCAGTACTCTCGCAGGCCAGTATACTGAGTCTGATGCCCTCTCCAAGGCGAGGATCAGTTCGCCTGGGATGGTAATGGATATATCAGGAGGGCGTGGCGACCATCTAGGGGTTACAACCTTGATAGCATCCAAACTCAGGCTCCTTTTCCGTTTCTTTGCACGCTGTGAGGAGGTCGGAGCCGAAACACCCTTGATCGGGCTTGAAGGAGCCGAGGGAGGATATGTTCGGAATTCTTCAGTGCCTACCTCGGGTAGATCACTGTCATAGCCGTCATCTACTTCTGGGAACGGAGATGGAAGCGGTGCCTGAACCTTTGCTGTAGAAGAAACAGATGATTTCTTTAAGGAAGGGGGTTTCTTCCGGGCTGTGTCGTCCATTTCTTCCACGGCAAGACACCACCTACGCTTCCAGGCCTCCTTATCAACCTTCTGTTTTTTGCGCGGAGACGCGTGTACATCACTGAATGAAAAGTGGTTTACGAAGGCAGGCTCCTTAAATCGTATTCGTCCCACAGAATCTAGCCAGGAGATGATATTCAATTCACCCGGGTCAAAAATTTCGACGGCTTTCACATCGAAGTCGGAAGGATTTGCTAGGGCAACCCGTAGGGGTCTTGCAGTGTGTTTCTGAGAGGTAACCTACATTGTTCGCGTTTCTAACAATCAGTGATGTCGCAGGTAAAGCGAAGAAATTTGATGAGACCTTGCCTGGCCACCATATCCAATCCTTCTGAGACCTAGTTCCTCCGAGGTCGCCAGGTTCCAGGACGCGCGCATGATAGTCAATAAGGACCCAAACACGTGTACCCAGCTTGCTCGAATCCCATGTAACCAGTGAACTGGATTTTGAAGCCCGTTTACGTGGGCTGGTTGGCACTTTCTTGATTTGTGACGAGGAAGCGATGGGGGTCGGCTCAGGGGATAACCGAGGGAATTCCTGGAGACTTCTCCGTCCAAACGGAGACGAACTTGGGGTCAGAGGAGAGAGTTGGGAGCCATCCAGTCCAGAGACGGCAATGGGGTGAGGGGCAGGAGGCGTGACGGGCTTTGCCGGCTGGTTAGGGCAGCGGCGAGGTCGTGGTGCAATGGTGATTGTAGACGAAGCCTGCGATGCTATTGCGCGCGTCGATCTCGTTGGAGACATTGCGCCCTTCGTTTCATCTGTTTCAGCTGGTTTCAATCCTGTCGCGTCCGTCACGTCACGCTCCCTCACGTTGGTTCACAAATTCCTCGTGGTGCTTGCTTTTCTCACGCAGATGGCTTCGTGTGCCAAACAAGGTCGATTCGTATGTCTTTCGTATGTCAGAACATACGTACCATATGTACCATGGATACGCACGGACCGCGTTCAGTCCAGGTGATCTATGTGTATCTTTAATTTTGTCTTTCTCGGTGAACTGATTACACAGGCGTTATCAAGCTTTCACTGAGATTATTTTGGATAGCGGGAAACACAAGAATTAATGATACTAACATGATTGCTGCGCATTTCCTAAATTAATTGGGTTGTTAGTGGACGATAAGAGAGTGAGGGAGACATATGACGGAAAAGTAGAGACATCGTGCTTAAATGAAAGAAAGTATGAGTTTGGGAATCATCATAGATGGTCCGTTCAAATTCGTCCCGCCAAGTAGTACACTTTCTCTCAATGTTGGGAAAGGTTGGATCTCTGATCGGTTCCACTTATTGAATGTCTGCGCTCAATTTGGCTGCTCGCTCTGCTAGAAAACCCCTTAGTAAAGCTTAAGAGACGCTTGAAGAGAGTCGGTTTCTTGTTGTACGAGTGAGGCGAGTGTGCTGACCGCGTCGTTGAAGTAGCCGTGCCAATTGACATTTGGGGACTGGGAGGCTGCCAAGCCAAGTCAGTTATATGATTCATTTGGATAAAAAAGGTAGCAATGAACTCACGAGTACATGTATCTTTTGACCCGCAGATGGGAGAACGTAATACGTGCTTCCAGAGGCACTACTATCCAGCGAATCCGACGATTCAGAGCGAGTAAGAGGGGGAGGTGCCATAGAACGGCTTTGTCCATAACCCCAAGTATTGCTACGCCCGTTCCGAGTCGTGCCATGTGGTCCCTCCTGTATGACAGCGTAATTGGGTGCCGTCACAGGCGGTACGGCACTCCGTGGATACTGCGAACCTACGGGCGCAGAGTGACTGTAGGCCATGCCGTTCGGTCCCATCTGCGGAGGGTAGTAGTAGATGGCAGGCGGGGTGTAATGAGGTCGCGATGATGTGTGAGAGGGTGCATAAATGATTGCTGGTGGTTTGTGCAAGTGCGGCGGCGCTCGCGCTTGCTGGTAAGAATGCCATGATGCAGGTTGTGTCGCGTAAGGTAGTGGTTGAGTAGGCACCTGAAGTGGCGGCAGTTGTCTCTGTGCCGTGCGCGAAACCGCTCCTGGGTACGGCGTACGGATTCCCCGGTTGGATGAGAGCTGTCCAACTGGATCATGCCGAATTGGATGTTCAATTGATCTGGGAAGGGACTTAGACCGTGGTTGATTCAGATTGGATGAAGAAGGTTGTGGGCCGGCCGAAGGCAAAACTCTGATCTCCTCAGGGGCTGGGAGCGCTTGATTCCCAATCCCATATGGGCCTGATTGTGCCAGCGGAGAGCTATGAGACCCTGACCTTGCATGGCCTCGGGAGCTTGATGACCTTGCAGGAATCGGAGAAGTTGGTGAGCGCGATCTGCTATCGCGCCGTCTGTGTCTTGACCCGCCTGTCCGAGAGCCTGAGCCCGCACTATTTGGTATCGGTACCTCATCTCCGTTTTCATAGCGTAACATCATATGCGGTGGCTCAGAATGCGAGCTCTCTGCCTCAGATACAGGAGATGACGGCATCCATCCGTCCAGAACGGAAGGCGGTGCTGAGGGAGATAAAAATTCTGTACCGTTCGTCTCAACCCAGTAAGCCGTCCTTTCGCGAGAAGTCATATACTCCCGAATCGCCTGTGATGAGGTGGTGTACTCTGTCATTCTGATTCTCTAGGCAAGATGATTGTTGTGGTGAGGATAAAGTCAGATGATGCTGAGGAAGTATGCCCGGGATATAAGACGGGAGGGGTCAAAGGAAGCTTCGCAAGGCCTGGGAGTACGAAGGTTTTATAGGGTTCAAAAGGAAGACGTGCTCTTATGACTAGCATATTGCCGGGGAATCCAAGGATCCAGGCAAGATTATCAAGCAGTATGGATAAGATCACTAGAACGTGTGCACCTCGAGGTCAGGGTTAACGTATTCGGAGTCCATCGTACCTGGGCCGTGAGATGCGTAACGGTATATATATATCTACCATGGCCAGTTCAGACAAAAGCAGCAATCCACTCTACTCAGTGCCCAGAAAGACGCTCGATGTGAATAAGCTATGACATAGAAGCATACATGAACTGGCAGAGGTATGTAGATGTAGAGCCAGTTTTCTAATGCTCCCATCTGTTTAACTTGAGGGTTTCCGCCTCGGATGACTGGTGGACATTGAGCGCATATGATCGATCCATCATAAGGTTTTCCTCTTGAGTCTGTGAATACGTGAGTCTGTTATGAAAGCGTTACCTGGGCCTACAACTAGTAGTGATAGAAACAACTTGAAGGGTCATCCGACTCCATACTATTCCTGTTAGTACGATAACAAAAGGTCATAGCAACAGAGATTGGCGTAGGGCCACGCAGCCAGTTCTCTGGCTGCGCTACCACAACGGCAGTTGCCGAAAGATGTTGACAGTGTTTTTGTCATGTAATCGAAATACTGGATACTACGTGCTCTCGTGTTCTTAATTTGAGAGATCACCATGCCCGGCGTACTCAGTTCTTCTGATTTCAAACTTAAAGCAGAGTCCAATAGTGATATCCCAGAGGGACCAAACACAACTTGTCCTGTCCATGCCAGTGACCTTGACTTGAAGGCTCCTAGTCCTGGCGCCGTGACAGAGGCTCAGGCTGATATAGACTTCGACGACTGTGCCTCAAAGGCCACTCAGGCTGCCAGTGGACCTAGCACGCTTGTGACCAGGAACAAGGCTGACTGCCTTCCAGCTCTAATGACTGCGAATGCGATATTACGCAAAGTTGTACCCCATCTTTTCAACCATTGTTCTCGCCGAAGCAGCAGGTCTATCTCTAGTCAATGTTCTAAATGTAAATTTTTCTGTCCTCACTGCAACCCTGGTATGTACTCCAAACCAAGTTCAAAAGTTGAAAGTTCATACTAAAACTCTGCTGTAATAGACGTCTCGAGCATCCCGCGACAGATTGATTGAATTGTACTCATCTGACTATGAGAAAAAAACAACAGAGCCATTAGTTACTGGAGTAAATATCATCTTCAGTTCACAAGACACAAGCTTTACTTTTTTCTTGCAAATAACGCCAGAACATACCTAAGTAATGCTCCGAAGGACTCTCGGCCCATCGATTATCGGAATGACTTGTTTATCACCTATTCATCACCGCCCGATACAGTACATATTTAGAATTGAGTTCTAGAAAATTTTGGCAAAAGACTAGCTATATGAAAAGGCAGTGTAGCAAATGAAAAGGCGATCACGACTTCACGTCTAAATTTTCACAATGAGGCGACATCATGGCCGAGCTGGGAAAACACTTCCCGATATACCACGGACCCTTGAAAGTTTCGGGGAATACGCACAACAAGTCCGAATGATTCCGAGTTGGGATGTGCCAGCGCGCAAGTAGTGGCACTATGGAGATTAGTGGCTGTCGTATGTCCAAATCAGGGACAAGGCGGGAAAGCGGCTTCATTTACTCCTGTAGAAGCACGATTGAGTAATCGTAGGACGATAGGAGAACTATTTCGACGACGGCGAGGCTCCGTCAGAACTGTACAATGACTTGAAGTTAAGGGATAGACCAGTACAAAATCGAGCTTGTTGGGGACTACCTCCATCCTCGAAAAGGTGACAAGAATCAAACTCAAATTGCATCCGTAGTATCTTACGATGAAGCTAGCTTGAAGCGGTGTTACAGCTTCTGCATATTTCAAGGATGAGAACGAAAGTAGCAATCATGACTTTGTCCAAGAAATTCTTCTCCAAGTTTGATTACCTGAAGTCCGTTTATGTCGTTGTTTTAGAAGCGGTGTTTGGTATATCTGTAGTCGGAAGGTTGTGTCACCAGTCGAGTGTTGATCCCTATCCAGTCTGGACGCAAACAGAGTAGAGCTCTGTCTCAAAGCAGTCCACTGGGTGTTTCTTAGTTAAGAGATTGCTTAAACGACATATGAGGGGCAGGGACGATCATTCTCCGGCTGTCTCACCGATATTTTGGGGAATTGATAAACAGTTGAAAGGGGTGGGCAAGTGGGCGAGGAACAGGGGGCAAGAACTGCTCCAGCAAAATTCGACAACGCGAACGCAGCGTAATTGAAATAAACGTGATGGAATCACGAGTTGCACTAACAAAAGTCAAGGCATTGTATTCAAGAGTGCGATTCTGAATATAGACGATGAATGAGGCAGTATTGATACCATTCAGATTGAGATTGCATGCAATCTCGGCTGGACCTGACATAGAGTAGTATTGTGATGATAATGGGAAATCTAGAGAACACACAGATGGCAGTCCCTGACAATTCATCATAGGTTTAGCCAAAACCATACCACAAATATTTGCCTTGGAACAATAACCTGATATAGAGCTGAACCATAATCACCATGGTCCATTTTCAAAGGTAAGACTTTGGTAAGTGATTTCTTTTTCGAGGAAAGGAGCAAATGGCGCGTTTCCCCAGAAATCCCGGAGAACATAGTGGCTTCCGTCCAGTCACTGAATTGCCGAAGGTGTCGGTGGTTCACAGCCCTTATTTAGAAATACGTGATGTATGTGACGAGATGTCAAAGTTTCATAGGAATTTGAATTTGAAGCTTGATCATCGCCATGAATCAGCCCTCTGCACGACCGTCCATAGGACTGCTGATCCTTGTGAAACGGGAGTCATGAACAGAGAAATATATCCAGAGGTTCGTGGTCACGGTTATATATTGAAATCGAATGATAACTCGCCGAGATAAAGGGTGCACCGGAAGGTCGTCAACAGACTTAAAAGTGAGACTCACAATTTTTTCTGGTCTAGTCATGTCCTTGAGCTGACATGGCGTGTTTTCAAGGTAGAGGAATGTAGAAGTTGTTCAGCCAACTCAGAAGGTCAAGTCCTATTAGTTCATTGGCGTAGAAACAATCCTCATATACACAGTAACTTCAATTCAGACGAGCCGACGAGAAATCGTTTCCGCTGTATCCGTACCAACTCTTCAGAGTCCACAGTCCAGTTCAAAATTAATGCTGCAGTCCATTAATTATCAAAGGACCAGAGCCACAGTCGCAACGGAAACGATATAGCCGAGCATGATGTGCGGGAGGATGACTAATGCATTGGAAGACTGCGTAGGGCTGGGGGCCGAAGGTGTATTCTTGGAAGTTTGAGCAGAAGTCCCCGTCTGAGATGAAGGCGGTGACGAGACGTCGGTGGGTGTTGCAGTGGGCGAACTAAGAACAGCAGTCGTGCCAGCTTGGACATTGATGAACTCGACGGTATCTGTTTCCGTTACAGGCTCGCCACTAACGGTCGCAGAACAGATGGCAAGACCGTTGGACAGCGTGCATTCATTGCCCATGGTGAACAAACCGGACGGATCAACGTAGGTAAAAGACACGTCGTTTGCACCTTCTACCATGGTAGCTTCAGATTTGGAAAAACTTCAAAGACATTTCTATATAATAGAAAAAGATAACGTACCAGTGCCGGGGAATGAAGGCTCCTCAAATGTGCCAGTGAGGGCTCCTTGGTGCAATGCCCATGTTGTGCGACCTTGTGCATCAACCCCTAAGACGTCTGCACTGATGGGCTGAGGATCGAAGCCGGGTATGTAAAGAGAAGTTTGTGCCGCAGTAGCTAGACGTACATGAGTATGTAAGGTAGTAACCCACAGAGTGCGAAATAACGTACCTCCAGTGAACGCGGCCAAAGCGAGTTGAAGGGTAAGCATTACTTAGCTTTAGAAAACTCAAGAATGAACTGGGCGAAAAAATCGTGTAGAATGTGCACACATCGTACTTGAATGTGAGGCCGCCCCTGTGGTTGATCAAAGAGCCGACGGGGACTTCTAGGATCAGTTGGGTAAATAAATTCACCTTCAATATGCATGATCCGTACTTATCCGCTATGTATAGCAGTGGCTAAACTCATTTTATGTGGAGAAAATGACCCGCCTTTGACATGGATCGTCGGGGAAAGGCTCGGAAAGTTTGAATACATGTTATGAATGGCTCTTCTTCGTGGGGAAAAAAACTTTAGCATAAATGAGGTCACGTCGAGCTGCTGTCTGTCCTTGAAAGTCCTATGATTGTTGTCAATACGTGCGGAAAGGTCTACAAATTCTTTGCTTCGGGAGGAGAATCCGAGGCCATTCAGTAGAATACGACGAGGTGTTATTCACACAAGTGTGTGAAAGCCTTCAACATGAAATTCTCGTTGCCGATGTTCTCGCTGCCGATGATATCGTTTCTCGCTTTTGATGCGAGTGTCAACAGGATTGCTATTTCCTTTCTGATTGCAGAGTCTTGATTTCTCGCTCTGAAATACTGCTCCATTTGGGCTTCACTTACAATGAACCATCACTTCAGACTGCTGGGTTATAACGCAATTTGCCTCTGGAACATCTGGAACGCTGTAGATTCTTCTTCTGATATAACAGTCGCCAACTAGTACCATTGCTTATGTTTCCCCATTATACTTACACGTGGGATGTCATTGCATATGTTGATTCAATAGCAATTGCGTCCCCTGGCCCTCCCAGACGGACTTGTCCCTGAACAACTTGTGCTCCAAGTTATGGCAGCTCTTTTTCCATCCCGACTTTCTATTGCAAAACTAGTGGCTTTGTGACTTTCCAGATTGTCGCTGAAAATTCCTTCTAGAACAAGAACTCGTTATAGACGCCCATCACAAAGTGTCTCAAGATACCGCCGATGCTTTGACTTCGGTAAAAATGTCATCCCTTGGAGCAATTATTGCAGTACCCTGGAAACTGTAAACTGAAAGCTCCGCAGCAAGTGTGAGGCCTGGCCCGATTCGGGGTCATAATGGTAACCATGATAACCTCAAGAGTTCTTGAGCTCCGCAAGTTATCCAGCAATCTCATCAGCCTATGAGAATAGATGGAGGGAAAGTGTATCACATCGTCAGCTGCCCGATGATCGCAAAACAAGTGCACCAAAATTGATAAGAAAATCGAGACCACAAGCTTGTGGGGTCCCACTTCGCAAAGATAAGACAGTCCATATGAAAACAAACAGCTTACTCCACGTGTATGAACACCGATTACCTTGGGCAAGCCGTAACAACAGAAGCAGATAGAGTCTCAGGCCCCATGTCAGCCTGAGGGGGAGAGGATATATACGACCCAATAAGCAGAGTTCCAAGGCCTTCGTGAGGACGATGAATTTGCAGAGACCGGACAACTCCTTGAGTTACAGGCTGCTTTAACTCAACATTTAACCTTAGCGTTACGATAGCGTTGCACCATGCAGGCTTCTGTAGTCTGTTTGAGAGGTCTGGGAAGACACAATCCCCAGCGAGATCGGATGGTACATCGATGCCATGAATGAATGGATAAACTCTGTTGATCTGGGCAACTGGGAAAGTTTTTCAAGTCGTGTGGAGCCAATCACCTTGGCTCTAGAGACTGATTGATATCAATAACCTCCATTGGTAAAATGACAAAAAGACTCGTATCATTCTGATCAGTAGTAAGATTCCAAGCGCGTATCGTAGACAAGCCTGGGAGCTTCAAAAACGAAGAACGAGAAAAAGAAGAAACATGTCAGTGTTCGGCGGCAGTGGAAGCCCTCTCAAGGTTCCGCATCAAAATGAATGAACGGTCTTGTCTTGGCAAATGGCACGACACAGTTCGTGAACAAAGCGAATCACGTACCACGGTTCAGTTATCCCGTGAAAACAAAGAGAGACATTTACGCCATGGATAATTGCGAAGAAGTACCACCAGCTTGCATGCGCGGGTGACAATCTACCCAGTTTAGAAAAATTAGAAGCAGAGGGGAAGTGAAAGGGCCACCCTCAAAGTCGCGGGTTGAACGGCAAATGGCGACTGATGGGGTGCTTCTTGGTAAAATTGTCCGGTTCTTGAGCGTTTGGGCCTTGGTTCTTCCAACGAATGGGACATTGCTATCAAGCGTCCACCCTCAAAAAATCGCAGATTGAACGAGGAACGCGCGTCTGATGGATGAACTTTGGGAGTTCGACGAAGTTTGTCGAGACGGTCACCGAAAACAAAAAAGAAATACAAACAAATAATAGCTGAGGTCCAGACACCCCAGGTTTCTTGAGGAAAAAGTGGGAAAAAAACATGTTATACTATTTTCAATGTCTCAACTGAAAGCACCTTTTTCCACAGTAAAAACTGCATCAAAACAAGAAAAAAAAAAACCAGGAAAGAAAGCCACATCCATAAACCAATTACATATTCCATTTCCCCATGCCAAGACCCCCAAAAAAACTGCTGAACTGCCGATATACACAATTTTTTTTTCCTTTTTGAAATTGATCACAACTGGTTTTGGGAAATATCCGGACAAGCTTTTCTCGGGAGCTTCCCGGGGCCTTACCCCTGCAGCTGCTGGCACCCAATTCCAAAGGCTCTGCCCCCAGAAGTGTACATGTGTAGTGACCATCCATCACTCTATAAGGCATACAAGAAAAAAAAAAAAGCGATAAAAAAAGCCATATCCATAAACCCATTGTCCCATCTCCCCACGCCAAGACCCCCCCAAAAAAACTTGCTGGCTAATATACACAATTTTTTTTCTTCTTTTCGAAATCAAATACAACGGCGTAAAAAAAAGAAAGAAAAAAAAAATACAAATTTTCAATCCACCACTTCCTCCAAGCATTTCGTACCCAATCATCATAATCATCGTAAAAAGCTATAGAAACAAACAATATCCAGCCAAGAAAAAAGAAGAAAAACAAGAAAAGAGAGAGTCTAAACCACGATCGATAACTAGTCATAATAACGACCAAAGTAGTAAACAAGGACAGTAAGAAAGTAAGTAGACCGAGCATGTATCCAAGGGTGAGCAGGGGAGCAGTGGAGGTAATACAATTTAAAAGAAGAAAAAAAAAGAAATCGAGCATCAAGCATCGAGCCAAACAACCAAACGGCGAAGAGGAGAGGAGATTGTTGGGGAGGAAGAAAAAGAAAACAACTCAACAACAACAGGTATCCAACGCAAAAACCCCGAAAACCCAAAAAAAAACACCACCACCACCACCACCTCACCACCTCACCACCTCACCACCTCGCAACTCACCGCTCAACCTTAACCAAATGATGATCCTGAATCTGCTTATGCCCAAACGCAGCATTAATACTAGACTGCGTAATATCCTGTCCTTTTCTCTGCGCGGGTGTGTTGGCACCGCTCTGCGTCGGCGACATCCCAAATCGCGGCGTGATGAGCCCGCTCCCTCCCGCTCCGAAGAGGAAGCCGCCAGTGAGCCCGTCCATGCTGTTGTACCCTAACGTCACATGAGCACCAAACGACGCCGGAGTGGAGTGGGGGTGGGGGCAGTGCCAGTGCCAGTGGCAGGTGAAGTGGCAGGAGAAGTGCAAGTGCCAGTGCCAGAGGCAGGAGAAGTGCCAGTGGCAGGAGGAGAAGGGTAGGGACAAGGACAAGGGCGGGGGGCATTGCCAGTGCCAGTGCCAGTAGCAGTAGCAGTAGCAGTAGCAGTAGCAGTGGGGGCAGGAGGGTATGAACAAGGAACCAAAGAACCAAACGCACCAGGAACAATAACACTATCCCAAAACCCACTCCCCAAAATATGATCCATCGTCAACGACGCCATACTCTCCTCGGGCGGGTTAGGCGCCATCGTCGGCGGAAACGTAGACATATCCGCTACAGGCCCCATCTCGCTCTCGAACCCAAACGGGTTCAGCGCGTACCCCGGCTCGAGCCCGAACACGCTGTATATCGCGTTCGCTACGGCGTTTGCGGTCGTCGGGCTCGTCGTTCCCGTGCCGTCCGGTGCTCCACCGTTACCATTACCATTACCACTGCTACCACCGGCGGTCGTGGCAACAGCACCGCCACCGGCAGCAGAGGCAGAGGCAGCACCAGAATCCAGCACCTGACCCTGCTGACCCTGAAACGCCGAACCCTCAAGCCCCTGCGTCTGCCCCTGCACCTGTACGTCACCAACACCCACACCACCAACACCCACACCACCAACACCCACACCACCAACACCGCCACCACCACTCTTCGCATTTATAAGCGCGCGCAAGAAATGTGCGTACAGCGCCGGCGTATGTTGCGGGTTCGCCGCACAATTCTCCAGCGTATCCGCGACATCCGCGACGAGCGACAGCGTGCGCTGCTCGTCGTCTAAGAACGGGTGGAACTCTGGGCGGACGAGCTACGCGAGGGGCGCGTGTGTGAGTAACAAGATACGGCGGAGTAGCGAGGGAGAGGAAGAGAGGAGGGAGGAAGGGAGAGGCGAGGAGGCGCGACAAAAGAAAAACCGCACACGCACCTTGAGCAGCGTCAAAAGCGCATACGAAGTCATAACACAATGCGTATCCGGCGCATACTTCATATACTCCAACGGCCCCAAATGATCACGCACGAGCACCGCACACGCCATCGCCGACGAATGGCACTGCGCGAAAAAATGCCCCAGGTCGACCGCGGACCGCTCCAGCGCATTCTGCAGCCCAAACGAGTTCACCACGAGCACAGAGTAGTTGTAGTAGAACTGGGCTATCAGTTTTTTGTATTCTGCGACTTTGGGGTCCAGTGCTAGAATAAAGAGATGTAAGATAGAAAAGAGTTGTTTGGAGAGAGGACGAGCGGGAGAATTTTGCGTACCAGCCCAATTACGATGCACGATCCAGGTATCTTTCCACGCTAACAGCTGCGCTTCAAAACTCTTGATAATAAGCATATAATCCGAATGAATCTGCAGCCCAGACGGAGTGTCCATCCCCGAATACAAAAAGTCCAAACACCGCGAAAGCACGCGTTGCAGTTCCTGCACGGGGGGGGGGGCGCATCAATTAGCATGAGGAAAAAAAAAAAGAAAACCGCATGACGCTCTTGGAAGACTCGACTCACAGCATAAGCACACAAGGACGAATCCGACGGCGCAGCGATAGGCGAAAAACACCATTTATTCGAGCTCCGTATAATCGCACTGCCGAAAAATCAACAATAAACACACACACTTTCACAACGCGGATTGAAACAAAACTCACTCTTCCTTGATCGAATGCGGTTTGCCCATCTGCGCACTAAAGCTCCTATCCAGACAAAAACACAAAATCCACGTGCGTTCCCGATTATGGACCTCGAGATCGCGCGCACGGCCTTCCTCCGTCGCGATGCTCGTCATCGTCGTCTTGCGGTGCAAATTCAGGTCGGTCGCCATCCTACGGGGTGCAATTAAGCGGCGGAGCGCGAAGTGCAAGAGCAGGGGCAAACACGCAAACACGCAAACACGTACCGAATTGCCATACCAAGCAACAACCAAGTCTTGTCCTGCTCGTACCTCTCGACGGCACCGCACCCCCAGAGGACCAAGAGGAGGTACGCCTGGACAATCTCGAGGCTCTTGTACCCCTGTGCGGGCACGCTGAATGCCATCTTCTTTGCGAGCTCTGTGAGGCGCGGGTGCAGCTCGGGTTTGGCAGAGTAGTATTTTGCGGCGATGGAGCAGACTGTGTGTGTGGTGAGCCATAGGTCGTGGGGAAGAGGGATGACGTACTGGTTGTGAGGAGAAAGGGGGAGCGGGAACAGACGAGGGATGGAGTGTGAAAGGCACGGTCGAGGAGGTTGCAGTGCATCTGTAGAGAGATTAGATGGAGCGTGAGGGTTGGGAGAGACGTACGGCAATGTTGTCGAAGAATCTGGAGAGGTTGTGAGTGGGAGAAGTAGAGATAGAGAGACACGCACATGTTGAATAAAGCGACGACGTCTTCTGTACTTACAAAACTCAGCATTTCGGGCTGGATTTGGCGTTCGATGTACAAGCGGCGCAGGGGCAGTATTGTCATTGGGCCTGGCACGAGTGAGCAGAGAAAAACGGGGGAAAAAAGACAATACCAGGTTTGAAATAATTGTCGCTGGCGACGCCCATCTGTGGCTTTTCTGCAGACTCGGTGTCGTCGCGGGCCTGGAGGAGACACTTGTTGGGGTTGAGAGCCCTGCGGTTTGCGAGACTGGCCTCTGCGAGGAGTCCAAGGGGGTTGAGGGCATTGTCAGGGAGAGAATGGAGCTTTGGGCTGCCGGGCTGAGAGTGGGAGTGGTGATAGGAGGCCGAGGGGGGCGGGGAGGGCGACGAGGCGAGGAGGGCGGAGGTGCCTGCGGCCTGTGCAGAGGGGGACGGGGAGCGGGAGACCATGGCGGAGGCGATGCCAGGGTTGCCGACGGAGCGGAGGACGGTGTCGAGGGCCTTTTCCATTTTGCGGAGGGAACGGGTGAGGAGTTCGTTTTTCCTAATGGGGAAAGTAAAAAAGGGTCTGGGGCAGAGAGGGATGGGGCAGGGACGGACTTGGAGGAGCGCTTGCCGCGGTTGGATTCCTCGAAAATGCACTCGTGGTTGCCGGTGGCACAGCGTTTGCAGGGCCCGCCCAGCTCGGCGCCGACGCACTTCATCTTGAGACGCCTGCATACGGTGCAGGCGCTGCAAAGAGCTTGATGAGATTAATTAAGCGAGGTGACAAGGGACACACCGGGAGCCCCGGGTGGGCTTGGGCTTTGGGTCGTCGGCCTGGTCGTCGTCGTTGTCCTTCCTGGACTTTTTGCGGGGGTCGGTGTCGACGACAGAGGCGGGGCGCTTTGCGGGGTGGTTGGTGAGATAGAGATGCTCGGTGGGGGGCGTGCCGAGGGAGTCGGAGCCGGCAGAGGAGGGCGAGGAGTAGGGGGGCAGGGGGAGGCTCTGGGGAAGGGGCTGCTGGTGGTAGTAGTAGGGGGGATAGAGGGTGAGGGCGGGGTCGATGGGCGGGGGCTGCATGGGCTGGTAGCACGGGAGGTCAGCATAGGACTCGGGATAGTCTGAGAGGGCATACGACGCAGCAGCCATCGCCGCGCCGTCAGCCTCCAATCGACTTTTATGCAGACATACCTTGGTCAACGATCACACTGTGAGAACAGATCCGATTGCGTTTTTTTACAAATCAACGGCTGGATCATTGCGGTCCGATCGTCTTTATTCGTTTCTACGACTGCCGTGTCTCTTTCAATAACCTGCGGTCCCTATAAGTCTTTGCAGATCCAAGATCGAGGCCGCGTGCCCTGCGACTATCCATCCACCGGTCCCGTGTGACCTCAATTCTTGGGCCTGTTTGTCCCTCGCCTCCCCACATTCTTTCCACGGTCCCGCATTACTGGGAACCGATCTGATGGCTGCCTGTTCAGATGATGTGTCCAAAAACCTCCGAGATGTAGAGGATCGTCGTCATCATGTTGGGGCGCGCCATTTAATCTTTTGCCGCGCCACATGCATCTTAACAATGGGTAATCCACCAGTATCTCTACGACGCTCGCTCGCTAAATGTATATCTAATAGAAGAGGGTGCGGGGGTATGACTTAATATTTTCAAGTCTTTTGGTTAGAGTATCAATCTGGACCTGTTCGTCTAACAACAAAGTTTCCACTTCTTTACCCCAATAGGCCGTCGCAAGTCGTCATTAGGTGAGAAAATATACTGATAACAAGGGACCGAAGCAGAGCACGCGTCGGGAGAGTACTCAGCCTATCTAGATACTAACATATCCAAATGGTGCGATATGAGAACTTTAATGCTCTTCAAACTAGTTGTGGGGGAATCTCCGGTCTCCATAGCTGTCCGGCGTCTCCCGGACAGTCCACAGAGGAGCCACAGAATTCCGGACTTTATCCGCTGTTAGAGTCTTTAAAAACCATTGAGTGGTGACATAATTTCCAGCACACTTGTATACCCTCTTTCGTGCGTGATGGAAAGAAAAAAAAAATTGCTATGTTGCTGCTGTTGCTTCTTACATCTGGCGTTACAAAGATATCACTCCACAGCGTGTTTTTCCTATTGAAACACCCATTCATATGACCTCTTCGGCCTAGACTAGACAGCTTCTCCAAAGGTCCCATGGCACGGGACACCTATTTCCATCCGTACCCCAGTTTATAGTTATTCTAGGAAGAATCACTGACCCCTGCTCGAAATACAATACTGCACCCATCTTTGAGCCGGCTTTTATGAATAAAAGACAGCAAGGCAGTGAACGTAAAGTACACTGGAGTGTCAGATGATATAACGATGGCGACATAATTAGCGCCATGATGGATGGGATGCGCGCGTCCGTTTTTATCGCGGTAAACATAAAAGCTTTCGGAGAGCGACAGGACAGATCAGGTTGATTTTACACATCAGGCACGCTCGGCGCGGGTCACCGGATAGGCATTCTGTGCGCATCGAGTGACGAGTTTTGTTGCCCAGACGAGCTGGAGGAGTATTTTCACAAAGAAAGGAAGAGCGTGAGCATCAATGAACTGGTTATCCTTGCGCGATTCTTACGTTCGGCGCGAGTCACCGGACTGGGACTCTGTGCACGTTGAGTGAGGAGTTTTCATTGCCAGACGAGCTGGAGGAGTATTTTCACAAAGTCACAAAGAGCGTGAGCATCAATGAACTGGTTATTCTTGCGCGATTTCTCTACACATCAGGCACGTTCGGCGCGGGTCATCGGATTGTGCGCGGGGGCACAAACTTGCCTGTTGAGTGAGGAGTGTCATTGTCAGACGAGAGCGATGAGGACGTATTTTCACAAAGAAGGAGCGTGAGCATCAACGAACTAGTTATTCTTGCGCGATCTAACTATTAAAGGGACCGTAACAGACAGCGAGCGCACATAACGCGGAGACTGTGGGTGAGGACGAGGTTGATTCTGAGAGGAAATGAATAAAAGTGGCTGAGAGGCTGACAAAAACCTCTCGTGGGTCCTGCGAAAAATAGGCAGCATTTGCAAAGTAAAACCACGCGTCTAAAAGTAAAAAAAAAAAGAAAACCGTTAAACACCCGCGACGCATCCGTTTGAAGTCGTCGTTGAGGTCTTGTGACAATGTTTTGCGCACCCGTGCCGTGCGTACGCATTCGTTGTTCGGCCGTTGGCATCAAAAGTGGAGCTCCGGAGATGCCGATCAGAAGGCGGTCTCGTGCACGAGTACGAGAAACTCGTGGGTGTGTGCATGGGTATGTTTTTTCGTTAATCTGGTTGGGTAAAAGGCGCAGTGGTGAATCTACGAACGAGGCATTTGTGCGCCAGCAATTTAAGAGGGCTCGAAAACCGAGAGACAATTGCCAAAGATGGAACCGAAGATCTCGACTGTTCAGGGGTCTCAGGGGTTGGCAGAACCTGCTGTGCAGTCACTGCCAGAGATGGGATTGCCTTGTTTGGCTTCGTTTGGTGGACAGCGGGCCTTGGCCGCCACGATTATTCCTGAAGCGTCACGAGCCCCGACCACCACCCTCCGTCGCTGTCTCCAGCGATGAGCACAAACCAACGCCCGTATCTTGTCCTGCAGCCTGCAGTAAACACCACGACGTACTGTATCTGTTCTACTCCATCAGTGATCACTACTGACGCCCTTTCTAGTGTCGTGACAACGACAACGACAACGACGACGTATGCCCCGATCCAGCTGCCTGCTCTGCCGCCACCGCTGTCCCCAAAAGATCCAAAGACTTATCCTCTCCTCCACGCCAACCTCCCCAAATCTCTGCGCAACTTCCCCCTCGTCTTCCCAGGCGGCACGCGTGCTACTTTCCGCGATGGGGACGGCGGCGAGCAGGACATGCAGGAGGAAGAAGAGGTCGTCGGCGGCCAGGGTTGGCACATGCTCAAGCGGGACGAGAGCCCCGACGGCGCGAACCTTGTGGGGCTCGCAGAGGCCGTCGAGCGGTACGGCAAGAAGCGATCGCACCGCGGGCTCGACATGATGGAGGGCGTCGAGGCGACGTCTGCAACGGCCCCGCCGCGCAAAAAGGCAAGGGCTGCGACAGTCTCGCCCGTCAACGCAGCTGCGCCGCCTTCGCCGCTGCCATCACCACGAGGATCGCCCGCACCAGAGAGTATCTGGCCATCTGCTCCCCCCAGCGGGGCGTCGTCCCCGCTCCCACACGCCCCGTTCCAGCCAGACCTCTCTCTCTCGACGCTGCTCTCGCTCCCGACTCTGCTCACCCATTTCTCCAGCCTCCCTTCTCCTCTCCAGTCCCACTTTCTTCTTACTCTCCTCCGCCATTCCCCACTCCCCGTCCTAAGGACCCTCAACTCCGTCCTCATCCCTACCCTCGCTCGCGACTTTATCACTCTCCTGCCACCAGAACTTGTCTCACAAATCCTCAGCTATCTCCCTTTTCCCACCCTCGCACGGGCATCCCGTGTCTCCCGCGCCTGGCGGGCTATCATTGATTCTGATCCTGTCCTCTGGCGCGATCTTCTCAAACGCACAGACATCTGGTTCGGCGGCGGCTCAGAAGACGCGTTCGCGCAGGCCATTTTTGCACGAAGGCGCCATGCAGACCGTCTGAAACCCCCGGGGCCACTGCCCAGCGCCCTTCCCCTCCCACACCCGTACAAAATTCTATTCAAGTCCCGCCATCTCACCCGCACACGCTGGGTTCATGTTACTGAACCCAAACATATTTCATTCCCTGCGCATGGGTCCTCCGTCGTCACATGTCTCATTTTCTCCCATGGTCGTATTATTTCTGCGTCGGACGACCACTCGATACATATCTACTCCCCGTCCACTGGTGAGCTTGTGCGCTCGCTGTGTGGACACGAAGGTGGTGTTTGGGCCCTCGCGGCGAGCAAGGATATCCTTGTCAGTGGTTCAACGGACCGTACAGTGCGGATATGGGACTTGACGACGGGCAGATGTACGCATGTGTTTGGGGGCCATACGAGCACCGTTCGGTGTTTGGCAATTGTCAAGCCCGAGTGGGTGGATGTTGAGCAGGAGGGAGTACTCAGGAAAGAGAAATGGCCAAAAAGGGCGTTGATTGTGACGGGAAGTAGAGACCATACATTGAGAGTTTGGACACTTCCTAGACAGGGTGAGCCGGAGTATAGGTGTTTTGGTGCGGACGATGGGGAGGTTGATCCTACGGATGTTTGTGTGAGTGCTTTTTTTTTGGTGCTTGTTGGGGAGTTGTGTTGACTTTTTCACAGGACGCAGACGAGAACCCGTATCACCGGGTACATCTTGAAGGGCACGATCATGCTGTTCGTGCGTTGGCTGCGAGAGGGAGGACGTTGGTGTCTGGCAGCTACGATTGCAATGTTCGCATTTGGGATATCATAACCGGGCAATGCAAATGGGTGTTGACTGGACACACTCAAAAAGGTGATTCATCCCCTACTTTATACATACACATCTACTAAACTCGCTACAGTATACAGTGTCGTTTTAGACCCTATACGGAACCAAGCCTGCTCAGGTTCCATGGACGGCTCCGTCCGCGTCTGGAATCTCCACACCGGCCAACTAATACATGTCCTAGCGGGCCACACCTCGCTCGTGGGTCTGCTCGGCATGTCCCCCTCGCATCTCGTGTCCGCGGCGGCGGACTCGACGCTCCGAATCTGGCACCCCGACACCGGCGAGCTGCAGCACACGCTCATGGCGCACACGGGCGCGATAACGTGTTTCCAGCACGACGAGTTCAAAGTCCTCTCTGGGTCCGACGGGAACCTCAAGATGTGGGACATTCGCGAGGGAACTGTCGTGCGAGATTTGTTGACGGGGATCACGGGGGTGTGGCAGGTCGTGTTTGAGGGACGGTGGTGTGTCGCTGCGAGTAACCGGAGCGATGCGACTGTGTTGGATGTGTGGGATTTTGCGAAGGAGGAGGATGAGGAGTGGGTTGGTGAGCCGCCTGGAGGGATGTATGATGAAGATGGGTTCAGTGAGGCGGAGGACGAGGATGAAGACGAGATGGGGACGAGGAGGATTAGGAAGATGGCGATTGATATGAGTATGGTGTCTGTTGATGGTGATGGTGAGGGGGGTAGAGATGGGGATGCGGAGGATGCGGAGGATGCGGACGCGATGGATCAGGATTTGTTTGTGGATTCGGATACGGAGGATTCGGGTGGGGGAGATAATATCGAGATCGATGATGAGGGTCCGCCGGGGATCATGTCTGGACCCGGGCCCGGATCGTCTAGTCGCGCTGGGTCTGGAGAGGCGGGGGAGGCGGCGAGGATGATGTCTCTTGCCGTAGAGGGCGTGGGGGCATCGAGGTGGGCGCCTCATTCTCGGGCGCAGAGGAGCAGCAGCGCCGATCGACTTGCCCGCGGGGGCAGTGCGTCAACGTCAAGGAGGACGACGACGACGACGACGACAAACACGACGACGACGCAGATGCAGATGCAGATGCAGGATCCACCGCCGTTTGGACAGCGGACGTTGCCTAGTACTGACGAGACGCCCACGCGCCCACGTCCCCGTGGTTCGCGCCGACGATAGCTCTCTTTCTTTTTGTGGTCTTTGTGCATGGTCCGTTGGGTCACTAGTTGTCTCGCTATGGATACCTTTTTTTTTTATCCAACTACTCTTTCCCTTACTTTTGACTTCGTCCTTTCCAGTCCTGCCATCATAAATAATACCACTCAATACCAAGTTGTATTCCTGCTATGCTTGCGCTTATTATGTAGGGCACCCCCCCTGTCTTTGTGTCAAAGTACATTAGAGGTAGTGATTATGGAAATGTATCTTTCTCATTCGAAATAATCTTGGCGTTATTCCGTGCCCAAGGAAGCTGGAACGTGGGTTTCAGTGGGAGTTTCGTTTCCGCCGATCGTCAAGTTTGTTAGGCTCAGGAAAAAATGGCGAATTTGGGAGATCAACCAGTTGGGTTCGGCTTCTGTAAACACAAAGACGTGACCCCAGTTTCTGCTCCAATAGAAACTGATCAGGAGACTCGGCTGCGTGGCAAATTGCTTCTTTTGCGGCAAAATAGCAAAGGGGCGTATGGGAAAGCGCGTCATGATTATACATATCTTTTCCTTCGGGACCGGAAACAACGGTACGAAGAATTCGGAGGGGGAGTCCGACATAATGTAAAGTATGTACATGGATGGTAACTTTGTGTGAGAAGAAAACGAGCCACGAGCCGAGATAGAAGGATAGCGTGCGCCCAGGAACGGATCCGTCCGGCGTATTCAATAGGTTGGCGTTGTGAAGATGAATTGAAAGCACGCAAAAAACCTTGCGTCCCATTTGCGCGTCACTTGACCCCCGCAAAGGAGATCCGTGGCGGAACCATGAGGCCTAAACTAAGTTCAAACGCCCTTTATGTATCTTGACGTCCTCTTGGGGTCTGTTGGGTGTGAGAGCGTGGTTGAGCTTTTTTATTTTTACAGGAGAAGAAGAATGTGAGCTGACCGGTCTTGTGCGTCAACTGCTACCGCTCCCAACCGTTGTACGACTCGCATCCCAGAACTGACTCGTCCGAATATAGTGTGCTTGTTGTCTAAGTATGGCGTGGGCGCGAGTGTGATGAAGAATTGGGACCCTGTGAGTCAAGAGATGAGTTTTGTTAGACTGGGGAGATTCGGAGGTTTGTCAACGTGCCGTTGGTGTTTGGTCCCGAGTTCGCCATTGCGAGTATTCCAGCACCTGTGAACCTCAGATCCGGATGTAATTCATCCTCGCTTGTTGTTTATCAGATAGAAGCAAGTAAGGGGGAACAGAGTACTAACAATTTCTGACCGTATATGCTCGTACCGCCTCGTCCGGTCCCAGTGGGATCACCGCCTTGGATCATAAAGTCCTACTCTAATGGTAAGAGCCTGCATCTATAGACCCAAAAAAAACAACACGAACTGAAATGATACGGTGGAATACGACACCATTGTAATACCCTCTTTTCGTAAGTTCAGCAAAGTTTTTGCATGTCTATACCTCAACGTATTGGCTTCAATCTCGTCGAATTCAGGGACATAACAGGGTGCTCACTCGAGGCGCGTGGTCCCAGTACAGCTCGAATTGGATTTCTCCCAAGCTTGTCTCAAAAACTACAGATTCCATCCGTGGAGAAGGTCGTTTGGAAAGAAGGTATGCCACGTGATGTGCTGATAAGGTCAAAAATTATTCTTGGCATTCGTTTTTTCCAACTTGAACTTCCTTCTGCTTATCAGAGTGTGCCCTCTCCATATGCGTGCGATCGTTCAGAAGGTTACGGCAGCTTCTGTGACTGGTGTGGAGTACGACAGTTGTTGAAGGCTGACACTGACAGAGTTTCCGATGTCATGGTGTAGTCGATAATCAAGTCATATCACAAATTTCCAAGGGATTGATGGTCCTTGTTGGGCTTGGAGCAGGCGTGTTTTCTGTATGGTTTTCCGGTGAACGCGTAATAATCCACTATGGGCAGACGATACAAGGGAGGACGTGCAAGATATGGTCAACCAGATGTCAGTGTTTATGATCCCGTTCGGTAACAACTGTCTTGAGAATATTAAGAAGAATAGTCAATTAGATTGAATCTTCGCGCCTTCGCTGATCCTAGCACTCCGGACAAAATGTGGAAGGCGAACGTCAAAGATATAGACGGGGAGATTCTTTGTGTTTCCCAGTTTACACTCTTGGCGAACATTAAGAAAGGAAAACCTGACTTTCATCGGGCTATGGTATGTTATCATGTCTGCTTCATATCAATCAAGCTGTGTCTTGACATGATCTTTGTCCTAGTCCACGGAGCCTTCGCGAGAAACATACGCCACATTCTTGGAGAACCTCGGTCAAGCGTACAAGCCCGATAGGATAAAGGGTCCGACTGATCTTTGATTTTCTGCTTTGATTTCTTCAATGACATCGCTACGGTATAGACGGAAAATTTGGCGCCATGATGAATGTCAGCCTGACAAACGAGGTACGTGCTGTGTTCTCGGCTGGTTCATACATGAGCCACAACTAAGGCATTGGTTACGTAGGGCCCTGTCACGTTCACACTTGACACTCGGAAATACATAGATCAAGGCCGAACTTCTGGTGTGAGTACACCAAAAGCCAAACCCCGACCCCGCGTCGAACGTGAAGACTGCGTTGGAGTCGCCAGCAGAGGCAATGATGATTCATAACGTAGGAGTGACTGATCTTCCCTTGCTTCCCTTCTATTACCTGTTTAGGCTCATCCGATTCGTCTCCTAGGTTCTGGGTCCTGTTTTGTTTGGATACGAGAGCCTGTAGCTATTGCTCTGGAAAAATATTTACTTGTCATATACCACTCAAGGAGAAACTCACGTCATTTGGCAATGGTGATCATCTTCGTGGACCTACCGAAGCCGCCTTCTTTTGGTTTCTTCTGGCCGTTTTATCTAGTTTTAAATCTCAAGCTAGTTCATAACTTCTTGGGCGATTTGCGAAGGTGCCCTCTAGCTTCGGGGATTGAACACTGGATTATCGGGCTTACTCAGCGCCTTTTCTTTCACTCCTGACTCTTGATCATCTGTCTAGTGATTCCGGAGAAAAAATCCATCTTTTCTCACAGGAAGATGTCCAACCAGCTGTTAGTTGCCTTATGGTAATAAAATGACGGCTCATAGGCGTCCCGTGAAGCACGGTGTATTAGGGGCTTTCTTGAGTTGCCTTCTCTTTGCATGAGTCTTATTTATCCTAAGCTGATGGGGCTTAATCTGCATTTGGTACTCGATCCGACTCGATAGGGTAAGAGTTGTGTACTGTATGCTCAACCACTTCATCTCACGTCCATATCATGCTTCTCTGCCAATGTGTTCTATCCAATAGTCATGCGTTATCACATGGAATAACGGGGGCCCGCGCAACATGTCAGACGACTCCTAGTCCGTTGCTTATGCGTGGCAAGGTTTGATATGGTTATTCGAATTCTAGACGCGGTAACAGTCAGCTTCCCTTTCCAGCACCTGCTGAGGGGTACATGAGGTTGTGTAAGAGCTTGGTAGCCTTGGCGGGGAATATCGAATTAGGCATATCTAACTATTTACTTATCTGTATGATTCTTCATCAAAAAAATACATATGGATCCAGTGGTCGCTTATTATGTCTGTCGAACTGAGCAACCTTTGAAGATTCCGTCCAACGAATATAGCCGCAAAAAAGACTCACTTTTGCAAGGAGCGGTTCGGGAATATTTGTACCTGTTAAGTATCAAGGTCACCGGCAGTGCTCCTTTTGGTAATGAGTTTTGAGTTATCGCTGAGTTCGAGTAAACACGTCGAAGGGCCCCTCAGGCGAACATTGTTTTACTTTTGAGCACCTGTCGTTCTATAAACTGCTCTAGGAACTTGTTTGTTCCGTCTAGAGCAAACCGACAACGATGCCTCCTCCTAATGCTGGGCTTGACCCATGGATGGTTGGGCGACATTTTGGTGTCGTGATAGACGCAGGCTCGTCCGGCTCACGGCTGCAAATTTACAGTTGGAAGGACCCAAAGGCCATTTCGTCTGTAAAAGGCACTGAACTTGAGTTTACTTTGCCCAAAGTTGAAAAGGGGACAGAGCAAGGGGAGGACTGGGTAACTAAGGTTGAGCCAGGTGCGCTATCAGCAGGTGCAATGTCCAGATCAGTTATTTAGAACCTTTGTCAGGCATTTCGTCTTTTGGAAGTAATCCTGAAGACGTCGGGAAGTACTTGCAGCCGTTGCTCAGCCATGCACGAAAACATATACCTCCATCTCTGGAAAACGAAACGCCTCTGTTCCTCCTTGCTACGGCCGGAATGCGTCTATTAGACCCCGTGAGCCAGGCCAGTGTCTTGCGGGAAGCTTGTCGGTTTCTTCTTCAATTCAGCTTTAAAGTTGACGGCCCCACTGAGGTTGGTCCTTGTGGTTCTAGTGTTCGGATAATCACCGGAGAAGAGGAAGGACTTTTTGGCTGGATTGCAGTCAACTATCTAATGGACGGGTTCACTGGCGCCAAACAAGATCCAACGACTTACGGTTTCCTAGACATGGGTGGTGCATCGACACAAATTGCTTTCGAGCCCAGAAAAGACATTAGTGAACATGATGAAAAGAACCTCATTGATGTCCGGCTACGTCTACTGGGCGGACAAGAAATAAAGCACAAAGTATTTGTAACAACGTGGTTGGGATACGGGACTAATCAAGCTCGGGAACGCTACGTTATGAAAACCGTAGGTGAATCTGAAGCATCTCGGACAGATAATGTAAAAGACGTCATACTCGATCCTTGCCTGCCACAAGGGTTGGAACTAGTAGAAACTCCAGTACACAACACATTAGCCAGTTTGCACACGACACAATCACAGAAGCTTGCAGGAACCGGCTCTTTTGAGCAGTGTATACACATGACGGCACCCCTTCTGAACAAGACCGCTTCTTGCTCAGATACACCCTGTCTAATGAACGGTATCCACGTCCCACCGATTGATTTCTCGGTTTCCCATTTTATTGGCGTCTCTGAATATTGGTACTCCACAGAACACATATTTGGCCTAGGAGGTGCCTATGACTTCGTTCAATACGAGCGTGCCGCTGCCGAGTTCTGTTCGCGTCCTTGGGATTCCATCATGAAGCAACACGAGCTGTCCAAAGCCCAAAATAGGCTCGGGGGTGACGGTGAAGTTGAGGAGAATGGAAAGGTTGTGGCTGTGGGACAATGGCATCCTTCCGTTGAGCGTTCGCGTCTTGAAATGCAATGCTTCAAGGCGGCATGGATCACCAATGTCCTGCATGAAGGTATAGGGATTCCTAGACTCACGGATCCTGGCGGGAATGTAACGACGGAGGCTGAGAAAGTTGAGAAGGAGGCAGCAAAGAAAGGTCTCGGACGACCTGCGTTCCAGTCCCTCGATACCGTCGGCGACATCGCTATCAGCTGGACGCTTGGCAAGATGGTCTTGGAGGCAAGCAAAGAAGTTACTCCTTTATCTGACACGCGTCCCCTAGTTGATCCTATAGACGAGATACCTGACGCATCCAATATCAAACCAATACGGTTAATTTGGAGTCTCAATGACCTCGAAGACCGCATCGAACCTCACCTTCCAACACGGCTTACACGGTCTTCCCTCGGCTTTTCTCCTATCCTCTTTCTTGCTGCTGTTTCCCTGTTCATTTTTGCAATCGTTATATACCCACTCCGCCGTCAGCTCCGTGGCTTTTGCCTTCGTTCTATCCGACAAGTGACAAGACGTGACGATGAATCTTCACTAGAAGAAGGCACTGTGAACAACCGTCCTCCAACGCTAACGTCGATCGTCCATAACTGGATGTACCCCGTCCGCCGTGTCTTCTCTACAAACGGTAAGAAGCCACAAACTTTCACCCGCGGTATATCATCTCAAAAACCAGGCTTACGAAATAACACCACGAGCACGCCGCCTGCACGTACCCTTTCACGGTCCTGGACTTTACCCAACGACGGGATATCTGCAAGCTCCACACAATACGCCACGCGTGACTCTTTGTCACGTTCCCCTTCGCCTTCGCCTGCTCTTATAGAAGACAGCGGGTTTTCGTTGAATAGCAGCCCCCTATCCAATGGGGTCCCATCATCTCTCGCGCGGTCACGGAATGTCTCCCAGATGAATCTTGCTGGCCACATCCCGCGACAAACAAGTGCCCGTATTTCAGGTATATGACGCTTTCGTCATGAGGATGTCAATACACCAGAGGCTCGCAGACGGTGCTCTCCCCGTCAGTATAGGGTTTACTGGCGCCGGCAATCGAAGTAATGGCTGAACATGCCTACTTGAGCAGCCTCATCTACGTAGAGCGCCGTCGGTGCTAGTACTGTTTGAAACAAAACAGACATAGATTGGGATATACGGGTTTTGAGTATTTGCTTGTAGCACATACATCATACAGCCTATGTAAAATTCCCATCAAAGATACTGGCAACTTGGCATCCGAACGTGAAATGAGATCATGTGAGTTGATATAGGTTTGCCATGTCCATTGATTTAGAATGGGCCAAGTTGGATTCTTCACTCGCTTCGTATCTCGTCGACGTCCTCAACCGACAACTAACGAATGCCGAACGGCCCTCATTCATCGGTCCGGTTGAAGTGACTTCCTTAGACTTTGGTTCCACGGCACCGGATGTCGAACTGGTTGATCTGCGTGATATCTACCGTGATTTCCTCGAGGACGACGACGAAGATCTAGAAAGAGGGCCTGTAAAGGTTACTGAAGGTGCAGAGGATGAAGAAGGCTATGAATGGGTACCTAGAAGAGCAGGGACGCGAGAAGAAGGACTTGCATATCGACATCTTCCACCTCATGTGCGGTATGGTTCTGCAAGCATGTATGCTTTCCCCACTTCGGCCGCGGCTGTTGCAGATCCCTGGAGCGCAGGGATGAGCCTACCGAACTTTGGGGACCGTAGAATGTCATGGCCACATGTGCCAATGCATCGTAGCCCATCTCCAGCCACCCCTTTTCGCGCTCCTTCAGTGAATGAAGAACATTCCAATCTACATTTTTCCTCCTTTGGTGCTAGTCTAGATCCTGTACAAAGCTCCACAGAACCAGAACCAGAACCAGAACAGCCGCCGCCACAAACTCAACACCCGAATCTTCAAGTCCACCTTCATGTACACTGGCACTCCAACCTCCGTATCACCCTCACAACCTCACTAATGATAAACTACCCGTCTCCCATGTTCATGTCGCTCCCCATCAAGCTTTCCATTATTGGCCTTGTCTTCAACGGTGAACTTGCGGTAGCATACGAGGGTGAACGGCGTCGCGTGCACATCTGCATCCTCGACGACCTCGATCCTTACGGCCCAGCAGGCGCGCGTACAAAACGTGAATCCGTCAGTAGCACCCCACCAGATCCTGACGATGACTCTCCCGCCGCGTCTTTTCGCCCATCAAAGCCGCTTCCCGTCGGACAGAGGCTCCTCCCTTCGATTTACATCGAAAGCGAGATTGGTCAGGCGGACAAACATGTACTTAAGAATGTGACGCGTGTGGAGCGCTTCATCCAAGATGTCATTCGCAAAACTGTAGAGGAAGAACTTGTTTTTCCAAACTTCCATACCCTCGTCATGGGTAATCAGAATGCATGACGGACCCTTATCATACTCTATCGGCCACTCGCACGACGTACAATCTCGCGAAGTTTGCTCTTAATAGGTCGACGGTTCTCCGAATTTCCCACTCGGCTGCAGTCTCACGCGCTTTGCATCGAAGCCTAACGCGTATCTTCATCCCACGACAAACGAGGAGGAGCGAACATCGGGAGGCCTGGATATATGGTGGGAAAGGTGGTGATGTGGGAAAAGCACCCGATATCGTTCTTCTCACTCTTCTCCGCATTTTCGAAGGCCCTCAGTTCGCCTATTGTAATTGGCTACTGTCAACTCGATTTGACAGCGGTTAACCCCACGTTGCTCTATTATATGTGGTCGGTAAGGTGAATCGTCTCATCAACTCAGTCGTGCCCTGTTATCAAGTCGGCTTTACCTACTCATCGCCGATAGTTCTGCCTCTGGTATTTCGACAATTATAGTCAACTAAACCGGTTCAGTACATATATATCTCCCACCGATTCGCCTGTGGCTGTCATCGTTGTATAATGTAGGTAGATATCATAGTAAGATAGGAACAATTACAACTAATAATTTACGTTAACGAATCTATAACAAAGATTTGCTCATATACGGGCCATCCAACTCATATCCTAACTTCCTGTAATAGTCGCGTGTGCCAACACCTGAATATATCGGAGATAGTGCAGAATGTGAAGCTTGTCAGTGATTAGCTTGCACAGCAGGAGCTGTTTCTCACCAGAGATGACTGCAAGCTTGATACTACCATGCTCTTCCCTCGCTATTCTCTCCGCTTCCTCCATAAGCAATGTACCAAATCCCTGAAAGACCCAATAAAATCAGCCTCCGCCTTACAGCAATCACGACAAAGTGAAAGTCAGACCTGATGCTGGAACTTGGTTGGGTCCCTCGCATGCACGGGGACAGCGGTACCATACACATGTAGTTCCCGCACAATACTGCACCCGCCTTCGTCACCATCTTTCTTCACAAGTTCGGGTCGGAATGTCCCTTCCTCAGAACACTTTCGCAAGCGAAGCAGTCCGACCAGGATATCACGTTCTGGGTCCTCGTAGGATAGGAAGGTTTCCCAACCTCCGTTCGCGGTGTAGTCACGTCGGAGAAGTTCCACAGACTCTGGTCGAACTTTGTGGTGAATCTCATGAATCTGCATAAGAATAAGCATGGAATTGGGACTTTTTCAAATCAATCCTGTCGAGACTCACGCCAACTTCCCGGAACCTCACATCCCGGCACTCTGCTCCAAAATCTTTCATGCGATTTAAGGCCAGTTCGCGCAAATTCCCTGAATTTTCGCATCCACTGGAAACTAGTGGTAGCGGAATGTCTCTGAATTCAATGTCATTTTTCTGAAGAGAACAATCTTTGAACTGGGATTACCTCTGCACACGATATACACGCGTCCAAGGCGGCACCAGGGCCAATATCCGCGCAACAACGTCGACAAGGACGTTGGGTGTATAATTTTTGTATCTTCCTGTCCGCCACAGTTCGTACAACCCGGTCCCTCGAATGACCAATGTTGGATAGATTTTTAGTCCGTCGCTCCTGAACGCAGGATTTTCGAAGTATTCCTTGAACTGTTCAAGGTCGCGCTCTACGCCAACGTTGGGAAGATCAGGCATCATGTGGGCAACAACCTTGAAACCGGCATCCTTTGCCAGGTGAAAAGACTCAGAGACAGCGCGAACGGTGTGTCCACGATTTGTATCGCGTGCCACGTCTTCGTACACAGATTGGACACCAATTTCCAGGCGCGTGCAACCATAGCGAAGCATTTGGCTTGAAGAAATGATCACTGTTAGACGCACTTAGAGTTGTCTCTATGATTGACTTGCCTGAGATGAGGACGGAGACAATAATCGGGCCGTGTCTCAATTGTGATACCAATGGCTTTCGACTTACTTCGCTCAGAATACCTGGCGGTCGATGAGATTTCATCAGAATGTGTCAGCAGCCAGACCTACCGTACAGCTTCATCGACATCAGTCCCAGTAAATCCAGAAAGGGCATTATGTAGTTGAGCAACAAATTTGCTCCTATAGTCTTCTGGCATGCTCATAAAAGTTCCTCCCATGATAATGAACTCGACCTAATCATAAGATCGTGTTGAATGACATTTGAAGTACGAAATTGAGCAACCAACCTTGTCTACATTGTGACCGAGACTCTTTAGCTGTTCGACACGTGCCCTCGTCTGTTCGTAAGGATCGTATCTGGCACGTATTGCACGCATACTTGTTGGTTCATAGCCAGTGTAACTTTGTGTGCTGTAATCGAAGTCTGAATCAGGTCCGCCAGGACAATAGCTATGTCGATTTGGTGATTAATGTTGAACCTGAGGGAACCATCTGTTAGATGACGTACACACAGATATTCCCAGTCATCGCAATATGGGGACATCGATGTGGCTTGCACATCACTGCCACAACAGCAATCTATATCGAAGTAAGCAACGACCATCTCACAAACTGGCTGGCGAATGATTCACCCCACTAGCTGTCCGTATGGGACGCGCCTTCAGATTCGGCAGAAGTGCTTTTTTGTAATCGTCAGGAATGGCGCTGATGATATCGACAAGCCTCGGTTGACCACCAAAACCGAACTTTTTGCTGATACGAGCACGGATCTCGTTTAGCGAAACCGTCCTATTCTCGTCATGCGCCTTGATCAGTTCTGCTGCTATCCCTGATGTCACACGCAACAGTTGTTCGGCTTGGGATGGTCCTTAGACAATGAAAGGGTATGATGCTTTATAAGTGGTAATTCCTGGAACGAAGGTCAAGGACGTACCATCGACATTGGTTCTTTGGACCATTTTTCAATAGCTGTAATCAACAAGCTGCTGAAGAGCTTTTGGGGAGTATAATGTTCGTGAACGGTGAAAAGATGCCGAGAACGATAGTCTCGCGAGTGTCGATCGAGCAAGTTAAATCTAAAGGTTCGGGAATCGGAATCGCAAATTGATGGAGATCACAGGGGAGACTTCCTTTTTTGGCAGATGATATTATTACGAGTGACAATGTGTATGTATTTATGGCAGTAACCTTGTTATGCGTTGACCTCTTTCCACTCTCTAATACTTGACTATTGCCATGGGCATCTTTATGTATCTGATCATCCGCGCAGACTCTGCGACATCCCTCCTGAAACATTAACAACGCAATGGGGTTGTATAGAATGCCGATTTATGGTGGTGGTTGACCCTTATTAAAGGCTGATTGAATGATTTTGCTTGCTGTTTCTTCTCTTCATGTGCAACCATGAATGTCAACTGGACAATTAGACGAAACCTTCGACAACTTAGTAAATGGACATAGACCTATCACCCTATGACTTCAGTCTTGTATGCTTTGTCCTGCAAGCCAGACACAGAAGAGGCTTACCTTGGAACATGGACAGCGGTGACCTATAAGCATAGAATCAGGTCTATGTCAGTGTAGTTTTTGTTCAAAGGTAAGGTAAAGGGGTATGATTTCAGCTCCTCTGCCAATTTGTTTATATAAACTAGGATTTATGTCTTCTTCATACTCTTCAATACTGAGACTGCATGTAACTTCACTTGGGATGATATCTATGTTAGGTCTTTCCATCATGCTCCATCTGAGGATTGTGCCTTTGAACATAATGCCCTTGCATTTTCAAAGCCTGGACTTAAAAATAGAGAGCACAAGCTCACTATTTCAACATCAACAATAACTGACTGTAATATCTATGTTAACTTTGATCATGCTCTGTATACCTATGTAAAATCTCTTCTCAATCAGCCTCCTACCACTGAAGGCTATTGGAATAATACAATAACTGGGGCACAATACACTTCATTGGCATCATTGATGTCTTTGGCAGGACTTCAACTGAATGAAACATGTCAAATGCTGTGTTTCATAACAACTTCAAAGAAAGTGAGTGGATCAATGGATTCTGAACCACAATAAAGTTACACAAATGTACCAAAATAGCTCTGGAATCACCAGAAAATGTTTCTGGAGCATTAGAAGTGCTTCAAGTTGATACACTGTGGCTATTGGACATCTTAGATTATTCAGAAATATGCAAGTCTCCAGACATTAAATAACTGTCATTGATATCTCTTCAGGGCCTAAGTCCTGACCTTCATAAAAACATTCACAAATGGCTTTTCCACATTAACTCCATGTCCAGAAAGTCTTGTCTGGAAGCAATGAAAGAAGCTGGTTCTGGAAAAGCATAGCCAAAATCTAAACCTAAAACATCCAGGTCAACAAAGTTTATCTAGTAATGCTCCACTTGATGAAGAGCATCTCACCAGGCTAGGGTTGCTGAAGGAAGAATGGGGTCAACAGGGTCTTCAAATTTGTCATGGCCATGGAGTACATATAAATTAATTGTTTCCTTTGTTTACCACACATCTTTCAAGAAGTAAGAGCAAGTTAAGTTGAGAATAAAACAATGAACTTACAGAGAGTATTGCATAGTGCAAGCCTAAGTTGGTACAAAGTTCTTCTGATATCTAAATACTTGTATGAAATTGACTTGACTACTTTTTTCTCAATTTTTGGGTCATTTTGAGGTGATATGTGAGCTTGCTGTTGACAATAGTAACAACAATAGTCAAATCAGTGCCATCAATTGCCAATCTTAGCTGACTGCCAAGATTTTTTCTAGATTTTTATTTACATTTTGAAGGTATGGTTGAGCTTGACAATGGGTGGGGCACAATGATGGGTGGGCACCTCCTGATGTCAACAACTAAGCAGCATGCTAATGGATTAATGGCAATGCCTAGATGTGAGGAATGATAGGCTGTGTGATGGCAGTTGTGATAGCCACCACCACCAACAACAACAACAACAACCACTACCACCCCCCACTTGCATGCAGGACTTGGGCCCCCCTGCTGCTCTGGGGCTGTTCATTGTTTGTTCTGGCCGCTATGGTAGGTGTACCAATGCCATGGCCATTGTTAGTTCATTACAGGGCTGTGGGTGTGTAGCCTAGCACTACTCAACAGTTGATTGGTGGTGTCACGTCATTATTGATCATAACTAACCACTCCGCACCACCACCACCACCACCACCACCACCACTACCACCATGCTTGTGCTGGACATAGCAACACAAACAGAGTATAAACTTCAATAGATCAAACTGCAGTAAAGTGGCTGCAGGGCATAACCGGCACACCTAAAAAGTTGTCTGGCTGGAGTACCTGAAGAAGTGTCCATGATTTGTGCAGAGCAACATCCCACACCACGTTTGGCACATAACAGTTTTTACTTTGACAAGGGTTTTCTCACTATGCAAAGCTTACTATACTTTTTCCTCACTTTCCTCATTTCACACCTGAAGATAGTAGGCAAATTACGATGATGCGCCCAAAATTTAGCTAGTTGCTGTCTTAGTAAGCTGCACTTAGCCTTGTTTCGCGTTGGGCTCGTGAAGTGTGAGGGAGTCCCAAGCAGGTCCCAGTTACTCGATCCTAAAGTGTGGTGTAAGGCGGCAAGGATGTTGCCGTTGAGTGACGGCAGGCGGTAAGAGGTCAAGAAGCACGAGAAATGACGCGTAGTAAGCTTACGAAGCTTTGAATCTTTACTGTCGGCGCCAAGAGGTGGCAAGCATTGGTGCTAACGACGAAGGTGTACTTGTATAGTACCGTTCAAGACGTGGAACGAAGGCTGCACGGAGGACCTTTGCCAGAGATGGAGAAGGGCAGAGTCGCTAATTGCTTAGCGCCTCGAGTGAGCTCTTAGAGATCTGGACTATGGCGTGAAGGTGCTGGGTGCAATTCGATGATTCTCTACTGACAAATGGTAAGGTATTTATAGTAAGTAATGGCGGCGACTTAGTGAAGGGTCGGCAACGACTCTTAATAGTCGCCGCTAATGAAATGTAAGTGAAAGGTCCGATAATAAGACTATAAGGAAGGTAAATGATACTCAGGGAGCGTCATGCAGGCGGTTAGCTTGGGCGTGCCGCCACATAATGTGCAGGGCGTCAATCAGAGTCTTGACAAGGGTGGGCGCTAAATTGTAATGTGGCATGTGGCGGTGGTGACTGAAAGTGCCAGCTGTTGATCATC
>JAGGAT010000074.1:0-86665 GCA_017657195.1 Termitomyces sp. T70a
CAGTGAGGTTGAGGCTGGGATTAAGCACTGAGTTACCTATACATACTTGGAGCCCTAACCGAACGAAGTGAGGTTTGGGTGGAAGCTGAGTTGGGGGGGGTTTGGGGGCAAAGCCCCCAATGAGCTATGAAATTTGTGCCGAAGGCACAAATCATAGCTTGTAAATAAAATATTTGACATGTTTTCTAAAAATTTCTGACACAATATTTAGCATGTTTCTCGAGAAAAAAGTGTCAGAAATTGAAAAACATATTTCTGACACCTTTTTCTTAGGAAACATGCTATATTTCCTGAAGTGTGTATTTCCACATCTTGCCTGCCAGTAGTTGCCACTACTATTAGCAGATCACCACTAGCAATATCTTTTGTTTCCAGCCTAGTTCCAACCATGTTCTGTACTGACTGAATGATGACAGCTGGCTAATAGCTGGCACGTTCTATCACCACCTCTAAAATGCCACATTACAACTTAGTACCCACTTTTACCATGATCTTGTAATGAGACTGATGTCTTGCATGTTACTTGATGGCATGCCTTAGCTAGCTATCTTGATAAGTCTCCATCTGGGCTAGGTACACCAACCATGCGATATGACACTTAGGTGGGTCACAAATGGGGGTCATGAAAAGAGAAGTCACTCTAGTGCACACAATTAAACTTTTCTAGGCAGCATTTGATGGCCACATACAGCAGTGAACCTTTTTTATCAATGATAGCATTAGTAATGGATAGATTGACAGAAATGGATGGCATCAAAATGATAAGAACTGATGTTTTTTAGCAATAGCAGTGCTTAGCAGTGATGAGTCCCCAGTTTGGCTCAATGCATTTTAAGCCTTTTACATACTATTTAGCATTAGGCCAGGGTGGCAAGACTCCAGCACTCCCCTACTGACAAGTTCTCAACTCAGTACTATCACCTCCTCACATTCAAGAATGACACCTACAAGCCATAGCAAGATACCTACGCACTAGCTAACCTTGCTGCCCACTTCATGGTAGGTCACAGGCACCACCAGCTTGCTGGCTCCCTTTCCCACAAGGCATGCTCCCATTAGGTCCAAACTCAACACATCTTGATTATGTGATGCATCACATCCCCTATTTGCACATGCCACCCCTTGTCAAACTTTGACGTCTAATGGACATCATGCCACTATTCTTGTATCTTGCCTCCACACCCTGCCAGTAGTTGCTGCTACCACCAGTGGATTGCTGCCAGCCTTACTTCCCTTTTTGAGTTTAATTCCAACTATGCCTATTTTTGACTTAATAATGACAGCTGACTACAGCTGGCACTTTTTGTCACTGCCTTCACATGCCACATTACAATTTAGCACCTACCTTTGCCATGACTCTGTTACAAGGCTGATGTTTTGCACATTACCAGGCAGCATGCCTTAGCTAGCTACCTTATTAGAGTCATTGCCAACCCTTCACTAAGTCACCACTTTCACTTACTATAAATACTTTACTTTTTGTCAGTAGAAAATCATCCAATCACACTGAGCCCCTTTTGCTCCCAGAGTTCAGATCACTAAGTTCACTTGAAGTGCTAAGCAATTAGCAGCCTCACTTCTCTTTTTCCATATTAAAGTTTTTAGTGCATTCATTACTCCACATCTTAACAGTATCATATAAGTACACTCTTGTCATTGGCACCAACCCTTGCTGCCTCATGCTCTCAACATGCTTAGCAACAGCAGCTAAGTATCAGAAGCTTCATAAGCTTATCACATTCTATCCACCATTCTTCAACTTCTTACTGCCTGCTGCCCAGAGAGTTTTTTATAAACACATTGCACATCATATGCATGGCTGTGTTGGCTGCATTCACTTGACTGTCAATAGTGTGCATTGAATTGGAGTTCATAACATCATTGCTGAACTCAGGAGTAAGATCAGCCTTGGGTGGATTCTCATTGGAAGTGGCTACTAGAGGTGCCATGTGGTACCAGGTCTCCCACTCTTAGATTTTGATGATTATATGTGCAATTCAAGGCTGCTTGAAATATGAGACATCTAACTTTTCATAGATATTGGGCCCATATTTCTTTGTCAATGGTTTGAGCAGCATGTAAGGCAAATATGTAGCAATCCAGAAATACTGGGCCAGCTTGTGCACATGATTGGTTTGGTTGCCAGAGCTCTTGTCAATATTGAGGTTGTACTATTGATATATCATTTTATCAAGGACAAGTTTTAAGATTGTTTAGTTAGTAGAAACACATTGTTCTTCATCCTTGGAATGTAATTTTTTCTTGTGAGCTTTGAAGTCCTTCACACTGACATGGTTCTTGATGCCTACTAGCACTGATGTCAGTTTTTGCATTTCTTGTAGGACAAGATTTTCATCAGTAGCCACTGTGAGTTTTGCAGTGTAAATTATGTAGGGAGGAATGTTGGGCAATGCAGGCTTTACTTGTTTATGGTAAGAACAGATATCTTCAAGAACAGAATAGCAAAATTGAAATAGTGTGCCTAGCAAACCATTAATAGGCTTGTGTCAGGAGACCAATCTTTTATCTCTCCTTCTCATCCTCTAGTCTTCCTCTGGCCACCCCCACTATAATTTTCTTTATGCATTTCCTCAAGCCCTACTAGCCAGTACCACTTCTAAGACTCTAGCTGCACTGGTTCTCTGTCCATAATTCATTTACTGTTGGTCTTTCAGCACAGCCACATTAGAACTCTTCTTTCATCTCTCATTTCCACCCTCTACTCCTTTTCTGGCCACCCTCACTATAATTTTTCTTTATGCATTTCAAGCCCTATTTGCTGGTACAACCTTTAGGACTGCAGCTGCACTGCTTCTTTGTCTGTAATTCATTTACTATCAGCCTCCCAGCATAGCCACTTCCAGATTTGGACAGTCTCCAGGTTTCTACTGTTTTAGGTTAGGGTTCTCCCATGCATCCAGAGCCTTGGAAGTGCCATCTTCAGCATAAAGAATCCTCAGAGTTGTTCTCTTTAGATTTTCCTCTGCCAGCTGTATGATTTAGCCATAGCCTCCAGAGGTTGCTCCTACAGCTTGACAATGTCATAGGTTGTTGCTTGTAGGTTGCAGTGGCATTGAATTTGACCAAGTACAAAAAGCAAAATCAGAGTGCCAGGAGTGTAAATAGTAGGCTGCAAAAATGCCTGCATCATCAGTTTGAATTGACTGGCAATCTGAAACAGTTTAGTTGGTATTATTGTTCTGTGTCAAGTTTATAATAATAATAAATCAGATTTGCTAAGATAATGCTCTCCTCATGCTCCATCATCATATTGCAAATTAGCACAATCAACTCAGTGATGATGATTGGATGTAGAGTGTAATATGTGGGATGGAAATACTTTTCTCCAATTTGCCTGGCTAATATCCAAACAAATTTGTTCTTCATCTTGTTGAAGATGTTAGTTACTTGGTTGTCATTGAGGTGGCCAGGCAATGTGGCCTTGACCTAGATGCTAATGTCAGTTTGGAGGCATTGGGATACTTGTCAAAGAGAGTTATGGTTTAGGACTTAAGTCTTTGGTGAGCTGATCAGCATTGAATCCAAAAACCTGCATGTGCTCTTTATACAGGTCATGGGTGCAAACTAGCTGGGCATCAAAGTTGTCATCAAGAAGATCAAATTGGACCTGCTTCTCCATGAAGGGCAGGTCATTGAATTAGCACAGCACAGATTGGGCTTGTGTGCATGCTTCATTGGTGCCAGCAGTGGTAAACTATATTTGTGCTTTAGCCACAATGTCAGAGAACTCAAAGAGTGGATGGTTCAAGAAGAGCAATTCAAAAGTAAGCGCCATCTACCAAATGCATATCACAGCATAGGTGCTGACTACTTGTCTCTAGTGCTTAAAAGATGCCATAGAAAATAGCATGTCATTTCAGAAGTATGGGTTATAACACAGTCATAAATAGCTGTACATCATGTCCACTGAGCTGAGGGCTATTGCAATCTGTTGGCCTTTAGAATTAGTTGTTTGATCAAAATGCATCACACCCTCTATTTGCACATGCTCCTGATAAGCCCCAGGCCTTTTATGCACCATATAGCACTAGGCCAAGGCAACAAGACTTCAGCATTCCCCTACTGACAAGCTCCCTATTCAGTACCATCTCTTCTTTGCATCCAAGTACAACACTTAGAAGCTACAAACAATACCTATATGTCAGCTAGCCTTGCTGCCTGCTCCATGGTAGGTCATGGGCACTGCTGGCTTGCTGGCTCCCTTCTTTATGAGGTGTGCTCCTATTAGGTCTAAACTAGACATGTCTTGATTGCATGACTCATTGCACTCCTTATCTGCATGTGCCATTCTATTTTAAATCTTCACATCTAATGGACATCATGCTACCATCTCCACATCTTGCCTCCATACTTTGCCAGTAGTTGCTGCTGCCATCAGCAGATCCTCACCAGCACTACTTTCCTCTTTGAGTCTAATTCCAACTATGCCTGCTTTTGATTTAATAATGACAGCTGACTAGGAGCTGGCACTTTCTATCACCACTCCTATGTGCCACATTACAATTTAGCACCCATGTTTGCAATGACCCTGTCACAAAACTGATGTCTTGCATATTACCAGGCAGCATGCCTTAGCAAGCTGCCTGCATGACCATTCCTGAGTAGCATTTACCTTCATTATTAATGGACCTTGACTCATCGCACTCCTTATCTGCATGTGCCATACCATTTTAAATCTTCACATCTAATGGACATCATGCCACCACCTCTCCACATCTTGCCTCCACACTTTGCCAGTAGTTGCTGCTGCCATCAGCAGATCACCACCAGCAATACTTTCCTTTTTGAGTTTAATTCCAACTATGCCTATTTTTGACTTAATAATGACAGCTGACTACAGCTGGCACTTTTTGTCACCACCTCCACATGCCACATTACAATTTAGCACCCATCTTTGCCATAACTCTGTTACAAGACTGATGTTTTGCACATTACTAGGCAGCATGCCTTAGCTAGCTGCCTGCATGACCATTTTTAAGGAGCATTTATCTTCATTATAGTATTATTAACAGACCTTTACTTATATTTTTCATTAGCAGCAACTATTAGAGTCATTGCCAACCCTTCACTAAGTCACCACCTTCACTTACTATAAATACTTTACTTTTTGTCAGTAGCAGATCATCTAATTGCACCAAGCCCCTTTTGCCCCACAGTTCAGATATCTAAGTTCACTTGAGGCACTAAGCAATTAGCAGTCTCACTTCTCTCTCTCTCTATGTGCCAAAGCTTACTACATGTCTTAATGGTACCATACAAGTACACTCTTATTGCTGGCACCAATGTTTGCTGCCTTATGCTCTTGACATATGTACTTGGCAACAGCAGCTAAGTATTAGAAGCTTTGTAAGCTTATCACCTTCTGTTCACCATTCCCCTTACTTTTTCCCACCTGCTGCCATTGGCAGCAACTCTACCCTACACTTCTCAGTTTTTAGGACCAAGTAACTGAGACCTGCCCAGGACTCCCTCTGCACTTCACAAGCTCAATGTGAAACAAGGCTAAGTGCAACTTACTAAGACAGCAATTAGCTAAATTTTTTGGGCACATCAGCATTCAATTCTGCTCTTGGTTTGAATTGGAAAACCACTTGCACTTATGGCCAATCTGCTGATGAGACAACTTGTGTATTGCACTCAAATTGGAGCATTCCTTATATTGATGACAACCTGCCTCTACATGGTATTGATCCAGGCACACTTCATTGTTTCTACAAAGCTGTGCTCAATTCCATCCAGAACGAAGTGAAAGTCTTAGTGGAAAAGGAGCTCACTGCAGCTGATGAAAGAATCTCTTATTGGAAAAGCAACTATTAGACATAAGATGAGACAGATATGAAGAACATTTTTTCCACTCCAAGTGATTTCCGAATGTCTACAAGTTGAACTTTTATGCCCTGTTAGTGTTGCGATCCTACCGTAAGTATGCCTTAACCCATTGTTATTCCATCACATGACATCAAATTGCAATGTCCCAGAACACAAAGTATGTATATTCCTCTTTACTGTCAGGCAGAAACACACACCATGGGAGGTAGGCACACAAACCACATTCGGAGATTGCACAGGAAGTCATGGAAAACCGAATTCGCCACACAACAAGACTAGATCCGATTCTGACACCAATACACCGAAACCACCCGAAACAAGATACAATTTAATAGGCGTAGGACATGATTCTACTCCCCGACCACTAGCTCAGTAGCTTGACGGCGGTATAAACGAAATTATTTAATTACTGACGTTGACCCTCAGTCAATTATATTGTATATTGAGGGTGTATTTCCCAACAAACTGTCTTGAATCATGAGTTTGTTTGGCCATGGAATCCGTCTTTGAAATAAATCGAGGAAAGGGTGAAGAAATGAACAACGGTGCAAGCGATGTGATACATCGGGAAGATAGATTAACGGGAGGGTTACGGATTTATTATGCAGTGCCTAGCCACTAGACGTAACTGTCCCGTGGCTTAGTTGGTTACGGCGTCCGACTGTTACACTCTCAAATCGGAAGATCGAGAGTTCAAGTCTCTCCGGGACAGTCAATTTTTTTCTTAACAAATTGTGCCTGACAATAAATACCATAATGTTAAAGCTACATCTACAATCACTGAGTATGCCCAAGTCAGCGCATTCTCTTCTAGGCTTGTGTGCATCCATATGACAAATCTCGCCTGTCTCCCATCAATCAGTACGAATGTTGCCAAAACAAATGTAAGTGGGCATTGATTGACATTGCCTGCTGCTGCATTGTTTGAGATTTCGCATGGTTTGAGAGGTTGTGGAAAGGGTGGTCAAGGAATATAACTTCAAATGATCCGATCTAGACAAATTTTAGTAACTTTCGTTTGCACATACTCACCTCAGAGTTGGTACCGACACCAACTCAAGTATCACACCATCCAAACAATTCCCCGGCTAGATTTACATCACCAGGACACTGCCGCTGTGCTTTTCCATAGCGAATAATGATATATGGCAAAAGAAGTGGTCGGATAGGAGAAAGTAACGAGAATCTTGGTGGGTGATCCAATGCAGAGAACAGATGGACCGTTGGCAACCCCATTTCCTCAAGGTTGATACGCAGTGCAAGTGGCTCTCTCACTGTGAGTTGCGAGATGATTTCATTCCGACGCCGCATGATTTCAGATTTATGAGCTCTCATTTGCTTTTCGGCAAGAAAATTTAGAAAGCCAAGTGTACGCTGCGACAACAAGGGGGGGCATCCTTCACATAGTATGAGTGAAAGGGGTTTAGCAAAATACTGGCCTTACTGGTTTCATCTGGGCCACACATTGTTCGGTGAACTGCCCAATCTTTTCTCTGGCATGATTTAGAGCAGTATCGGATGCCCCTACACTTACCACAGGATTTGTACATTACTGTTTGTTCGGCTATGCCACACTAAATTCGCTGTTAACAATGTGATTGAACAGAACAGATGGCAAGAAATACCTGTGGATAGCCACATATCCTCCGATATTTTCCTAGAAGAATAAACTCCTTTTTACACTCTTGAAGATTTCTCATAGACTGCCTCCAACTCATCCATACCAAGAAAAAGTGACAGTTTCTCGGAATTTTTCTTTCTAGACTCAGAACATCTTTAGATTCCAATACCTCTCCGGCAGGTTTTAATACCACAGGAAAGACAGAATATACCGCAATTTCTCTCAACAGGAGCCCGCAGTATTTCCCAATATCATTCGCGTCCCAATGCTGTGCACCTTTGAGTAGAGAGAGAACAAAGTTATTGCGAAGCAGTTTGACAATCCAAACATGGTCTTGAGCAACTAAACGGTATGTCACCAAGAGTTTAAGAGAAGACGCGATGCAATCAATTGCGAGAATTCGTCTTTCGGCCTCGGAAATGAGTAGTGAAATAAAGTAAGAAAGTGCATGACAGACATCACACACGATTCTTTTGGTTGGAAGTGATTCATAGACACACGTCATGTGGGTTAAAAGGGAAGAAGAGGCATCCGCGACATAAGGATAACATTCCATCCACGGCGCTCCTCCGTGAGCTGCCTGGTGAACAGGATAAATCATCCGTTTCGCAAACTTGGCCTTATTAGAACCAAGGAAATCCACTAATTCCTGTTTGTTCGAAATCGGGGACTCGAGAAGTGTCTGGAGCGCATTACCTAGACTAGCAAGGTGATTTTGGGGAAGAATATCAGCATCAGGTGGGCAAACACCTTGACGGATGTACATTTCAGCTATTATCTGGAGAATCCCCTTTGTCGATAGGACCTCGTGAGAAATCGGGTAGGATGGGTGGAAGAACGCAACGAGTAGCCGTTCCAAGAGGTATAATCCCGTACGCTCGTCCTGTGTCGGTTCTTTACAGTCGTCTCTGCCCGGACAGGGGACGAAATGATAAAGGAAATTTATCCACCGCCAAATCATGGACCACGATGGCAGAAGCATCTTGGCGAACTCTAGGTCAGTGGTCACCGCGACAAAAAGACCTTGTAATCCCGACAGAGCCATATTAATGCGACCTTGATACAAGCAGGAGTATATAAACTTGCCCTCGTGGGTTAGTGGGTAACAGGGAGGTAGTGGAGACTCGAGTTGTTGTAATAAAAGGTCTATGATTCGAGGATGCAGCGATAGCGGATTGTCTGATTGTATTCGTTCCATGAGAATAGGCAGATATTTGGTCGGATTTGAAAGTGAAAAGTCGACCAGACTCTACGATGTCGTAAGAAACCCCCCAATAAAACAGGGCGGTAATGTTCGGGACTTGCCTGAATGGCAGGAGGCAACGAAGTTGGTGGATCCATCTTGTACGGTCTCAAGGAAGGAATATGACGATCGTCTCAGAGTCAGGCAGCCCGAAGTGATGGTTGGCACAAAGATGGAAGGAAGAATAAGTTCGTAGGCAAGCTCACACGAACACTCGGTGTACAAAACGTGGGACGTTCCTCGTGAGAGTCAAGTTTCAGCGTTTGATACTGCTCGCCTATTATCCATATCTAATCAACTGGTGTGAAAAGATAGTTCCTTTCGTAATACAAGTGCTGGATGCGTCCGTGTCATGATGTTCTTACTCATCCGATTGACTACCAGCTGTCCTGACGTTTGGAGTGTAGATCCATGCGACGTACCGGGTACGTAGGTGTAATATTGGAACCCAGTGAAGACACACAGGCGAAAGGGCAGAAAGATAACGTCCAACATGTACGATTTAATTATCAATTTCTGTATACGAGACAAGAAGCTCTTCAAGAAGATTCGCTTTCAGCTTTCTTAGGCTCAATTCCCGCCTATGTCAAGATGAATTGCATCACTACGCCCGGAAGACTGGTTCAGGGAGATGTCACTTACCCTAGCGGCCTTTCTAGCTTCACCAAGGTCGGTGGGGCCCTCAGAACCGCTTTCTTGGAATGTTCCACTGGCGTCCTTCTTGACCTCAGGTTCCTTTGGTGCTGCGGGGGCCTCGGAAGCCTCAGGGGCGGCCTCAGAGGTAGTTTCCTGGCTGACGGGATCAGCTTTGGGCACGTCATCAGTCTTGTGGACGGAGTCAGCCAAGACTTTCCATTGACTGAAGTAGGCGCACCGATGCAACGAGAGAATCCGCGATATTTGCCTCGGTCCCTTCGTCATCCTTCATCAGGACTGGCTCTGGCTCTGCTGCTTGAGTTTCGGGTTCGGGTTCGGGTTCAGACTTGGGCTCAGGCTCGGGTTCGGGTTCGGGCGTAGCTTGCTGAGCAACCGCGTGTTTTTTGTGACCAGGGAAGTCGTGCGCGTCATTGTGAACATGAACTGTATTTTTGCGGGCAGAAGGGGAAACGAGGTAGAGGAACTGTTTAGAAAGTTTGAGACCTTGAGTAGATCTGCATATACGTTGCGTATTACTTACAGCAGGGCCAAAGATGAGTGAAGAGACAATCTAAATGTCGCCATGAGACTCGGTGCCAGTGATCAATAACGAATGTAACACACAATCCAGGGTTTGTCCGATTTTGGTGAGGTAGCATGTGATGAGTTCATACGACGTGCGCCAGCACGGAACGTCGACGACGTGGTCCGTAGCGACGCACGGGCTGCCGACGTGAAAGATTGACGGGTAGCGGCGACGAACGACATGGATGACGGGACGAGCGTCGGCGTTCAAGTTTTCGAACTTTCAAACACCGGGTCAGACCGGCATCCGATAACGTGAACTGTCCATTCAACCGTGTCCTCGACATTGCTCATTGCACTCTGCTCTCTGGATACTGTGAGCCTCAGCGTTGCCATGGCGGCCTGGTCGAGTTTCAGTCACCCTATGCGAAACAAATATATTATGTCTCTCTGATCTTTTACTCTCCTACACAGTCGGCGCTCCTTTGGTTATAACAACATACAAAAGCGCTGTATTAGCGACGGTCATGACTAGGGACTTGACACAACTTGACACAACCGAAAACACAGCAAACAGACCAAAGTCATAAAGACTTTCCTCGTCATGTAAAATCCCAATTCAGCCCAAGCTGTGAAGCAAATACGAGTCCCATGGCCGCCTGGAATGGATCTTCTTCCACGAGTTGCGGGTCGAGCAAGCGGCTCATCATTTCGTCCATAGGGACGGTTTCATCGGGAAATGGTGCTAGAATATCAAGGTACTTCAGAGGTGCTGTCGTAGCATCAAAGAGAAAACCAGGCTGATCATTCAATCGAATTTCATTCTCATCTTGGGCGACAAGCGGAAAACTCGCTGATTCAGCAACGAGACTGTGTTCCGGAGAAGTTTGAGTGCAAGTTGCGACTGAGGTCGGAATATTGGTTGTGGATTGAACTGGTCGTCGGGCTCTTGTGATAGTCAGATCTGCAGTGGTAAACAAAGGCGGCAGAGTTCGTGGACCAGAAGAACGGAGCTTGGACGATGTACAAGGTGCACGTTGAGGATTAATCAGCCGATTCTCTTTAGTGTTCCTATCGCCTTGCGTCTGCAGTGTTCCTAAAAGGGATTGAGAGTAATTATCCATGTATTGATGAGAAGCCGGGACCGTATTTTGAGGTGGAGAGTTCAGAGGCAACAATGTTCGAAGAGGGCGATTAGTCCCGGGCATGGACTTTCTTTGAGCAGAAGCCGAAGCACATGGTTTAAGGGTATTGGACAGATTGAGGGATTCCTGAGGTTTCTGTATTGTTGTTTTACTGTCTTTGTTGCTCCCTCTTTGAAGATTCTCATTGAGGATCGAATCCTGCCAAGGATACACCGAACCAAGATGAAAGGCGCCAGTATCAGCATAGAGCGCTTTGGTACTGCAGTCGGTACTTGAAGAGGTTGCAGTATGACATAAACCAGAGTTAGGACGAAGAGGTACGGTTACATTCGACATTGTAGCCAAGGTCTGATTCGAGCTGAATACTTGAGAAACTTCAGAAAGCAGAGGATCTACGGCAGTTGCAGAGGAATAAATAGAGTCATCGTTGAGAGTTTTCGGCTTGTAGGCTACAGGGACCATTTCGCGCAATATGAACGTCGAGCTCGGGGAAGCACGGTCAGCTGGTTGAGGTTGAGCTTCTAGAGAATGATACTGAGAGGACGAGGGTGCAGATCGGGAAGGCAGAGGTGCAGATACAAACGGAGGCTTGAGTGGGCTTGAAGGAGGATGAGGATATGGAGCTGGCCTGCTTTTTCGTTTCTTTGTCGGTTTCCGCGTCTTCTTGGTTGATTTTTGAGAGGGTATGGGTTTTTGTTCGGGTTCCGAGTCAACTGGCAGTGCAAGACTTTCCAAGGGAGCAGATTCGTTGTATTCAGTCTTGAAAGCAGCAATTTCCTGAGTAGACATCGCGGCCACTGTCGCTGGATCTTGGTTGGTCTTGACCTTCTCGGTCGTTGCGTCGTCCTGAATATCAACGGGCCCAGATGCATTGGATACTTTTTTACGCTGCCGTGTAAACCATGAAGCGATCCACTTGATTGGGCTGACCTACAGATTAGTACGAGGCATATCATGAAATACATACATACAGGCCGGTAGCTTCGCTGAGTGCTGTGAGATGGGGCTTAGAAGAGATATCAGACACTGCAAATCCAGCCATGAGAATATCCAGCTGTTCCTTGGTAGCTTTGAGGAAATTAGGCTTTTTGCGTTGTGGAAGCGGAACTACATCCATCATGATGGTCGAAAATAACCCTGGCTGATCGAACAAAATGTAATCTCTCTACGTATACCCAGCTCAACAAGTTTAAACACCGAAGAATACAGTGCAAATATCCAAGTTGTACGGACAAGAGTCTAATTTTCGCGTATGTAACCTGGGGGAAATAAGAGTCTTGATCTGCAGGCTCCTCGCAACCATCTTACTTTCTGCCGAGCCCTCGTCCGTTCAAGTCGTCGACCCCAACAACTCATTGAGAAGTGGGCCTAGATGGCAATGTGTGAAGTATGCACTAGTACCTTTAAGTACTCTGAAGGTCGTAGAAAAAAGAATAAAAGCCGCGACTCTGGAAAAAATAGATCTTTTGAATCTGGACGTGGACGCTACTTCAATTCGCCGGTACTACTAGTACTTGCAAAAGTCTATTCCCTTCGGTCATGGCTTAGAACTGATGACGACGACAGACCCCGATGTTTCGAAGGCAACTGTGCAGTACAGCCCCTGAATCTCCGTCAAAAGCCGTACTCGCTGTTGTAACTCTGGGCTGACACTGGGGCAGTGCTGTTCTCTTAGAATATTCGTCATTAACTTGCAGTCGATTACGGTGTTGGACCTCTGTAACGACGTGAGCTTGAATCTGCAACTGATGGTATACTTACTATATGCTTCGGGCAAAATACCAATCAACGTGAATCATACGTATGATGCAAAAAAAATTGGGCTTAAGAAAGGCCTATTAAAGAAAGGTAGAATGATTGCTTGTGTCCCTCAGAAAGCTGGTCTTTCCTCACGCTGTGCCACCAAAAAAAAAAGTCCCACTACCGAGATGCGCTGTTGCTTTGATTCTTATATCCGTTGTCTCTCTTGCTCCGTTGTATTCCCTCTCCTTGCCCACTTCTCATGATAATGCCGCACATCACGCGGGCGGTGTCAATAATGAATAGTAGGCTGCGATCATTTTTCCCTGTCTAATATGATGCTGACACCGCTCTTCTCCCCTAAGTTGCGACTACACACTCTATAAGAAGAAACCTGTAAATAGTGATATTAACTGTGCCGAGATGAACCGCGTCAGATTCCCACCAGCCAAGACTAACGACCTCATTCGTATGACCAGCGAGCACACGAAGGATACACAGAATCCCCGAATTTATTGGAATGCAAGGCATTCGGATACAGGGGCCAACAGACCTGCAGCCTTACCCGGCGAAGAGGGTCATAATCATTACAAGGTTGACATGGCGAAAGAGCATCGATATTATCGGAGGGCGTCGGTAGTCACAACCCCCCTCCGGCCACTCCCTCCTACTCCAGCTCCTGCAGACAATGCTCAACCGGTCATACGACTGCGTCCCCTTCCCAAAATTCCGGGACAGACTCCTGCAGTTAATACTCGGCCAGTCATGCGACCCCGTCCCCTTCCGGTAATTCCTGGGCGTCGTATTCAAGGGCCACGCCCTAATCGCAAAATTAGGCGGTAGTAGATAAGCCAGTGCTATGTTGTATGTGGCGTGCTACGCATTGAACGGAGACATTCAACTTGACAATAAAAGAAGTCTGAGGTAAAGGATTTAAATCAAGAAAACATACATCTTCTTGTATCAAGATTGATAAGTATATCCGTATGATAGAGCATGGAAGCGCGGAACCCTAAAAGCGCCACAACCGCACCACGGCATCATCCCCAGCGCTCCATATGTCTTGCGCACCTGTTGCAGTTTCTCGTATGCGTACTGATCGTACAGGATCGCAATCACCACCCACAAGCTCACTCGCTACACCTGGGCCATCCGGTAGTACGTCAGCTACATACGGTAGCCCGTCTGAAGTCGCCACCACTAACTTCGCCTCATTCCCTCCAAGAAATGCCAAATCTTCGACTCCAGCGCCATCTTCTCCCCGTCTGAAGCTCGTAACGGTAGTACCCATTGATCGCGTGTCGAAGATACTGACAAGCCCCTTACTGGATCCCACTGCAAGGAAGTTATGAGAGGTGTGGTGAGCTAAAGCAGCTGCACCGCCGTGACGTCGTGCTGCTGAAGTCTGTACGACACTGCTTTGTGCTCGTAAGTCGAATAACTGAATTGAACCATCTTCAAGTCCGCAGTAGACGGTCGTTCCTTCGATCAAAGACTGTGGATTAGATGATACGGAAGCAAGAGTGGCAGACAGAATAGGCTGAGTAAATTGCGACGAGATGGAAGCAAGAACGGTGGTTGAAGGTATGTCCCATAGCTTCAACGAGCCATCAAGTGAAGCCGAGATGATGTTGCGGCCAGGGCCAATCATGGCGGTTGAAGTAATGGGTCGAGTATGAGCACGAAGAGTACGAGCGGGTGTTAAGCGTGTGCTTGTCGTAACATTAGAAGATCGTTCAGGAAGGTCAGCAGGTAGGATAATAAGGGAAAAATCAGCGCCTGAAGATAGGAGGACGCGTGAAGACGGGAAAAACTGTAAATGGGTTGCAGTGCTTAAGTGTGGGCGAGATATGGCCCGCTCGGAGATGGTAGGTGTGATTCTCTGAGCAGGGTCGGATCTCGAAGAGGAAGAAACAGAGGAAGTGGGATAGAGAAAAACGGATCCATCGAGGAAGCCAGTGGCGAAGCGCGAAGCATCAGGGGACACATCAAATGCTGTTATTCTCTGGGGCTGTATGGATCGGGATCTTATCAGTTTTCCCTTGGACGATCCTGATGCACACTTACTCGCTGAGGATTCGAGCGCTCAACATCAAAATATTCCTGTATAGGTGAAAGCACTGGTGTGTTCTGTATTCCCAGACTTTCACATGAGACGATATATTTCTGTCTCGATGCAGACGCGTCAGAGGTCTTGGGAAAAGCACCAATTTCAATTAGTTACTTACCCCGTCGTCCGCTCGATCGAGCGTAAGATCGCCTTCATATACAGATGTGACTACTAGATCCCTATTTTTTGCATGAAGCTCAGCCTTGATCTTGGCATGTACCGACGGATGTGAAGCTTTGTAGCAAGATATCCAGAATTTTTCGGTGGGGACGATTCCTGAGAAGACATCCTGTATAACATTAGGATATGTAGGATCAATTGTAACCACAGGAAGGGTAATCGGATCTAGAGACGCCATAGGATGTGTTTTCAGGATATTGAGGTGTTGAAGGAATTCTGAGGGCACGCGCGCTGATCACATGATGCCGGCCCGGAATAGGCATTCACACTTTATTCGAAGTATGTATCTCATACAAGTCTCCAGTTATGTGAGTATGTGACCATTAAATATTGAATACCCAAACAGACATATCCAATACAATGATCATCCTTTGTCAGTTAATACATGGTTGCGCCTGCATCCAATTGTCGGGATGGATTATGACTCCTTGTTAAGGTCTAACGGATTAGTACCTTTTATATGTAATCTTGTCAGTAAAGCAATGTATAAGGGGTATCCAGATGCACTGATCGCGCTTCGACTCGTGAACCTCGTATCGTGGAGGATATCCGTCAGGTACGAGCTGTGTAACTGTAACACCAGTGTACCACTGCATTTCATCAGAGGTCGATGCTCCGTGGATCTGTGTTTGAGGACGTACAATGTAATGCCCATTAACTCGACTTCCATAGTGGATTTGCACGTTACCCGTCTGCGAATGGAAATTGTACCCCGCAGTCAAAATCGCTTGTCTACCCGGCGGCACATTGTATTGAACTTATGTTGTGAACTGATTCTCCTTGGTCTTTGATGATGATATTCCTCCGCCAATTGAGAAACCTGATCCGAAGTCGATGCCTATGTTGTCGTTGAAACCGAAGTGCTTCCACTAAGAGTGACAGTAGTGGGGGTGCTTCCACCAGCACAGCTGACAATTCCAATCAACGGCCATAGAACCAGAACATATAGATATTAGATACTTCATCTGGGCACTACCAACATTTTGAAAAGACAACCTTAACTGGATTGTTTATCTAGTGAATGCAGGTGTCAGCAACTAATGTGTCGCACGGAGGACGGAATGATTACCAGGGTACATCTATCCGCGCGTTTGACGTTCGGAGACCCTTAAAACCCCATTAAAACCGCGAACAACATAAGGTTTGACTATGTCCATACCTGTGGCACGAGGCAGGAAAGAAGGAAATCCTTGTCGGGTTAATTGTTTATTAGCACGAAGAACAAGATCATGCGTAGGGAGAGCTTTAACTAAGACGGGTATAAGGGCTAATACTGCAAAGAAATGCATGATATGCGACTAATGAAACTGAATTGAGCGGCCTGCGCTTTCAGTGTGGGTGGGACCTGTTGTCAAAACTCGGTGGAGCAAACGAGTCATCTTCCTATCTCCTTATACCAGACGTGAAACGTAGGAGCTAAACCGAAATGCTATGCTCGAAACGTCGCCATCATGACAGACCTATGCAAGCAGTGATCCCTTCGCAAAATCAAACATAACTGTTTACTGCTTGCATATGTATCTCAGAGGCAGTCGTAACAGGTACAGGTTGGCGTTGCCATCCGAACGAAAATCAACGGAGAGCTCGCAGGAACTCAAAGAGAGTCACAGTCGAGAACCAGGAATAGGTAGGTATACAGAGGTTCGCTGTCAGATAAGTCCTCCTCGTTCCTTGACTCAGCTAGCGAAGTGGCTTCTGTATTTTCAGACCAACTGAACTTGACGATCGTAATCGCCCGAGAATCCATTGACGATGCTATGACTTAGGCATTGTAGTCATGAAGTGTACTCAAGTTTCAAAGACCGTGACAGGACGGCCTTACGTAACCAGGGCAAAAATAAGCAGAAGACTTGATCACTATCTAGTCAAATCAAGGTTTCGACTGGGACAAGGTGTAATTGAAGAAACTACAGACATTGGATCTCCTGGAAGCGGAAACATTTGAGCAAGTTTCTTGCACATTCACGCCACTCAGGCTAGCATTTGATGGGACTGTCAAAACCCCTTGCAATCTATTCTATCAAAGTTTTTCCTAAATTACCTTAATGTCCATGGCAGGCACTGGGGGTTTCCCTGGGGTAAGCCGGACAATCCTGACCGCGGTTGCTCCCCTGAAACAGTAGACGAACAGTGACTCGCCGTGATTCAGCATCCACATATCTTTCTCCGCTAGACACCGTCAGTGTCTCTCGAAAACTTCGTTTAATTTGCAGCACCACGCCCGCCTGACTTCCTAGCCTTACGTTCGTAGTGCGATTAGGAATACAAATATAAATCATTCTCAGCAGTTTCAATTGATTCTTTATCCTGGGGATGCAGTTCATAATCCATGCTGCTTATTTTCCTTTTTGACCGTGCCTCTCACTTTCTGTGTCTTTGATTTCCAAAATCTCCACATGCGCCTGTCCACCTTATCCGTCATTTATGCAATATTTATGTAGTCCAAGACACATTTATGTCTTCCTCCGTTCGCCCCTGGGTCATCAGCTATTTCAAAGAGCCTGAAAGTTACTTCATGAATGTTCTCACAATCGACGTAATTTACTAACCTGGACGCAGGCGTACCAATAAAGAAAAATGCATTAAGGTAGTACAGTGTGTGCTAATGATAATGAGTGTGTTCAAATGTAATGCTGGTCCTGGAAAAACGATCGAAAAAGGGCTCCAAAAGATCAAAAGCAGAAATGTAATCATCGCCGCCCTCCTTTACTCTCCACCGCCTGCCAAGGTATATCTCCCAGTTTTTGTCGAGAGAACCGCGAGACGCTCGGACCGAGGCGGGATGTGGAGACGTCTCCACTTCCACCATTGCCGCTAGTCCCAGAGCGTAATCTGGGTTCGATTCCATGAATCGAGCTCCGAAATTGTGTAGCAGATGTTTCAGAGGCTGTTCTTCGCATTCGCTTGGGCGCTAATCCACCGTTTCTTCCCGGATTGTCTGGGCCATTAGTCTTGGCCTTTCCTACAACAGGCTTTAACCCAGGCTTTAATGTAGGCACAATTTCTCTGGCTAGTTCCCTGACAAGCACTGCACCATCTCCCCCTCCTCGGCTAAGCTGTTCGACAACACCCAATAAGCCGTATTTTTGCACAAGCATTGCACGGTTCGGATGCACCTCGCACACTGTACGCAAAACTCGAAGTAAATTGAGGCGCACGACAGCCTTGCTGTTGTGACCAAGACGATCGATGATGCGTCGAAAAAAGGCAGAAGACTTTGCAATGTTAATGGTTATAGGTGTAGACAAGCGTATTATCTTGAGGAATGGATCGAGAAGATTTTCAAAAGAGTTGGCTTTGGCTGAAACAAAGCATCTGAGTAATGCATCCGCAGCCTCAGGTGTCATCAGCTGATCCTCAACTCGGGCCATTTCATCTTGAAGCCTAGTGACAAATAGTGTAACATGAGATAAATATATGAACACTAAGAAAGACAGACGTACCAGGAGAGGATAGCTTCCAGAGCGCTGACCTGGAAGTAAGGGTCATCAAGGAGTTGCAAGTACATCTTCAAGCCATCATGCTGCCAGAGGAAGGTTCTGCAACTTTTGCCAGCGCTTGCCAGATCACAAAGGATAGGAAGGGCGAACTGCTTGAGCGGCGAGCTTGTCTCAATCACGCGCTTGAGGCATGGCAGTATTCCCGCCTGCGCGGCTTCTTCTTGTCGAGATTTGTTCAACCGGCAAAGGTTGTAACACGTTTGGAAGATGTGATTGGACATTTCCTTTGTACATAATCAATAGGATATGAAGATAACGAGCGGAAGACTTACTGTGCTATGAGGTCCAGAGGATTGCTCGTCAAGGATGCGGATCAGGATTTCAATTGCATTTGCATTCTGCAGGACATCCAAAAGGTTTGCGTTCATTGAGAGATGCTTTACGGCCTTCAGCATCAGAACAAGACACTCAGGCTCGAGGAGTTCGCACGATCTGAGTAAGCCTGGATTGAAACTTGAGTTCTATTCTCCTAGTTGTAAGCGAGGACTCACGTCTTATGACTTTCCTTGTTCCTAAAGCATTACGAACGTGAATGTCAGATTGAGAAACCTGCGAAAAGACCAGTAGTATCTGTATGATCTTCAACTTCATATCGGTTGCCACTGGCCCGCGATTACTCATAACGTTCAAGAGGGCCGCAGAAAGAGGGTCCAAAAGTCCTTCACGAATGAACATTCTACAAAAGTCATTCTTCGTCGTTGGGCTCTGCAGCTCGAAGACGTTGCCAATGCCATCTAAGGCGTGAACAATCAGCTCCGCTTGTTCTGTATAATCTTCGTCTAGAAGGTCGACAAGAACTTTGAGGCCACGGCAGCTGTACATGTTTGAGCATGATTGTGATCATTAGACTCGACAGAAACTTACGATATGAACATCTGCAAAGTAAGCGCGGAGGTATGGCAGAGCAGACGAACGAATTCCGAAGCCCGTAAACGACATTCTGAAGGGTACTTCTTTGACGTGAACTCTGAAGCTTGGTCAGATAAGACAGCACAAGCACACAATATAAACTTACCCATCATGACAGGGATGCCGCTATTCAAAAACGTCAACGCCTAGTAGTTAGCTGAATTCAAAACATACCCAATCAAACAAAAACTTTCAAGGAAGCCTAGATCTTCAACAAGCTGAAGTAGAACGCCGTTAGCAACAGTACTGCTTTAAAAAGAATTTACTCTGCCTGGTTGATGATTTGCAAAAGCTTCATGATAACATCCCTGGAACATTTAGCTTCCAAAACCTCCAGAATAGCGAGCATGCCATGTGATGAGACGAATTGGACTTGTATTTCTGGTGTTTCTTCGAAGATGTTGAGCTTTGTACAAGTCAGAATACAGAATTTTGGTTGGATAGAGAGAGAGTAAGTTCTCACAAGTTGGTCACACGCCTCACGGAGTTGGAAATCAGGGGCTGATGCGGTAAGTTCGTCGATGAGCTGGTTCACCGTATTAGAGAGTCTGGCATATTTGTCTCGCTGAAGATTCGCCTCCAGGTCATCTTCAGAAAAGCCTTCGTCAATCTGGAGGAACGCATGAGTCGAAGCCATCGCAAGCCTTGAAAGACGCAAACCTCTGCAAAGGGATCCTCATCGTCCGAGTTGTCCCCCAGCTATGTTTTATTGATGAATTGGCCCTTATGTCATGAAGAGAACTCTTACCCAGGATTTGTTGGACAGCCGAGTGTTCAGCTGCAATGTTTGCATTGGTTGTCCTATAACTGGGGCACTGAGATTAAGAACCCTCGTTGCATCCACAGATGAATCGAGAAGTATACACACAAGAACCATTTAGCTTTCCGAATACATCTTCATAGTTCTCGTCGTCATCCTCGGCATACTTTCCGAAAGCCTGTTCCTGCGCTCGCCGGGCCCCAGCACGTCCGAAAGACCCACCACTGCCAGGTGTCAAAGACGTGGATCGAGAATGGGAACCCTGCACAACGGCTGAAATCGGGCCAAAGGACGGTCCTGCCGGGGCGGTGACAGGGTTCAAGGTAGGGCGTGATGGTTTTCGGTTGAGTGTAGGAAGAGGTGCAGACAAGGGGCCTGGTATACTTGGTGCCAATCCAACGGTTTTGATATCATCGGGATGGAAGAGGCCACGGCGTACGGAATTTTTCATCTGTAGACGTTGAGCCATCTTGCAAGTACTGAGAAAGGGTATTCTGTAGTACCGACCTTAAAATCTGCCACCTTTTCCTTCAGCCGCTCTTCATCTTCTTCTGAAGCCAGATCTGAGTAGTCTTCGACGATGGGGGCTATGTCCGAGGACGGAGCTTGCGCAAGGGGTACAGCATTTGACCCAGGACTTCGTCCGGGTCGGATTGTCTGAGCATTATCTTCTCCTTCGGGTTTCTCCTCTTCTGAAGTTGGTCGCTCCGAACCAGCCACTAGTTACATCATGGTCATATGGTCTACATACCTTTAGGAACCAAAGACCCACCTTGTAGTTTCGTGAAAGATATCCCTTCTTCGAAATCGTCGTCCCAGTTATCAGTTTGTTCTTCTGGTGGTTGCAAGGCGAAAGAAATCGGTTGAATCTTATCAACAAGATTCATACCCAGAGATTTGACATTGGGAGCAGAAACTGACTTCCGGGCATTAGATTGATTGAAAGCGGACGAACTGGTCAGAGGTGGAGGAAACTCCACAGGCTGACGTGTTGGTGATTGAGGTCGAGCATTTACGCGGCTAGGATGCTTCGAAGGTCGCGAAGGAGCTACTAGGCGTTAGAGGGGCAGTATCGATTATAGTGGCTCTACGTACATTTAAGCGCTTCATTCCATTCCTGTACTTTGAGAACCGCTTCATCATAGTTATAGTTACTCAAAGGCCGTTTAGTGTCTTGCCCGGCTAAGGACTTTTCCGCGCTATCGCCTGGAGTTTTCTTCTCGTCTGACATTTGCCTCCTTGCTGAAACCATCCATGGGTGTTTGAGAAGTTTCTTTGCTGATATTCGGAGGTTGCAATCCTTCTGGAAGCAGTGGTATAGAAAGTCTTTGACAATGGGTGAAGCCCCATCGGGTATTGGTGGACAATCATCTTGAACAATTCTGAAGAGAGCAGGCATAGGGTCAAGAGTGTGGTATGGAGGGTGTCCTTCTAAAAGCTCAATAACGACACAACCAACACTCCTACGCGAATGTGAGAGATGTAACACAAAAGCCGTTAGGGTAACATACCAGATATCAGAGGCTGTTGTTGCTCCGGACTGCTCGATTACTTCGGGGGCCACTGTGTGAACCGTAAGATAGGTCTGAAAGAGGCTTGCTCAACAACGTACTCCAATATGGGCTGCCAACGACGGCATCATCTCTCACACCGGTGGTGGTATTACTTGCTACACCAAAGTCGGCAAGCTTAACGGTTCCATCCTTGTTCGTGAGGATGTTAGCACCCTTGATATCTCGATGGATGACACCCTGATCGTGGAGATAGACCAATCCCTCGAGCACCTGTGATATATAGACCGCGACGAGGTTTTCTGGGAATTTGCCGAATCGTTTGAGGATAGCGTGCAGTGAACCATTCTCGCAGAACCTAAGAGGCAAAGTAAGGATACTGACCAAGAGAACATCTGCATGAATACCGCACTCCAGTATGATATAAAGGTATTCACGCGTCTTGACAAAACCCTTATATTTGACGATATTCGAGTGCTGGTACCAAACGTCAGTGCATCTTCGAGGGCCAACGACACGGAGCGTACATTCAGGTTCTTGAGCAGATCAATCTCGGACTGGCAGAATATGAGATCGCGAGACAGCCACCGTTCGGATCGCTCACCATGATCTCGCCAAGCTCTGTCTTTGGGATATTGCTCAACTGAATCTCCTTAACAGCGACAGTTTCGCCGGTAGCCCAGTTCAAGGCACCTATCATAATGCCATTCAGCATCTCTCAAGTCTGCAAGGTTTCATACATCGACGCACGATACACCTGCCCAAATGCACCCTTGCCCAGCGAATCGCCCAATTGCTATAATACACCGGTCATCACGAAACTACTACTCAAGAGCGAGATCTAAGATGCACGAACATAATCATTGAGAGCCTTCGAGCCGCTAGATTTGAGCGCTGACATAGACGCAGGCCCTTGACGCCGTTGGTATGTTTAAATCGGGTGGAGATCGTTCCTCGCGGGAAGTACGGGAGGTGACTCCAGTTTCAAAGATATAAAGGAAAGACAGCAAGCCAGTACGAGGACAATGGCCCGTTAAATGGTATTCAGAGATGAGAGATGGGACCGAGACGCGCTTTTCAGTTGGAGTCGCGTCCGGCCCAAGTTTGGCCATATGGGTGGCCGTGTTGTGGTCATGGGTTTGCCAATTTCGGCTGCTCCTCCTTTCCAAGTCTCTTCTTTCGAAGTCTCTTCTTTCGCTTCCGTAGGAACATTCAACAGATACAGAGACATGTATACAATACTTGACATAACTGTTCGTAAAATTCATGCATCGAATGAGATGTGTATGAAGGAAAGCGGCGTGACGGGGACATGCACGTAAGGGGACCGAGGAAAATAAAGAAAAAACGAAAATTGATACTACTCGTGAGTGCTCGTAGAAGTCTGCTGCAGATCCAAGCTGCAGATTGTGACAGAGTCGTAAAAAGAAAATAACGCGATAGCACGGAGATAGAGCAGACGATGAAAGAGAGATGTAAAAGGAGATGTTTGTTGTGAGTATGAATGATGAATGATGGTAGTTTGACAATGATAGAAGGAGCAACTAGAACCCAGGAAGATACAAAGGGAAGGAGTGGATTATAATTGTAACAAAAACGTCAGTCATGACCGAGGATTCATATACACAGAAATACAAGAGATAAAAAAAAACATAAACAGGGATAAGGAAAAAAAAAACGAAAGAGGTAAGGAAAGCAGGAGATGCGAACGACATATATGGAGCAATTAGGCATTGCGGGACAACCTTCTTGAGATCTTACCGGGCACCATCGCTTTGAAAGCCCGTCTGACAAGGGCGACGGTCGTCTTCCCGTCGTCCCTAAGTATCGTGTGCCCAGTAAGAGCATCAGTCGACACAGGTCCATGGCTGAGAACACCCAGCTCATCAACAAAAGTCGACATATTGTCACTCGACACCGCCGGCGGCATCGGTTTCCGCGTCGACTGGAACATTTTCTTCTCCGACCGGCGGTACACAGGGATCCCCGACGTCGTCATCGATACGGCGCCAGTATTATCGGATTGGTAACCCCTGCCTAGGCGTTTAACGCCAGAGGTCGCCATAAGGAAGCGGTCGTAGACACCTTCGATGCGCCGCTGTGTTGGGCTGTCGGGAGGTGGAGTCTGCATGCTTGCGGGGCGGGGAGGGTAGGGCTCGACATGCAAAGGCGAGGCGTCAAGATCATTATAGGATTTGGAGCCCTTGATAAGGGACATTTTCCGCATATCAATCTCCTGGTCCTCCTCGCGTGGGCTTGAGGGGGGCTGTGGGCTCAAGGGAGGTGCAATAAATAGTTTGCTATCCAGAACATCTGACAGGCGATGCGCAGATGGTGGAGGTGCAGGTAGTGGGACTGTAAATGTATTTTCAGTCAGTCACTACTTTTTTGTTATTCTTTATTATTACAAAACTTACCCTTGTTCAGTTCCGCATCGAGCATTGAAATAGGAGCAATGTGTAATTGTAAGAAATTTCCATGTGACTTGCTCTTCTCCCTTCGCTTCGAAGGCGATGCAGCGTCTGCATCAGGATCAGAGGGTGTCTGAGAAACCTTCTCTGGCAAACAGTCCGACACTGTTGCACGCCGTTTCCGCACAGGGGTATTGTGTTCCGACAGCCGCATTTGTCTGTGGTTCTCCGAATCTTGTTCCACGGAGGTATCAGTAGTCGCGACATAGGAGCCATTCGCAGTGGTGAAGCTTCCGTCATTTGGGAAAATTTCGCTCGCGGGCAAGATGTTGCGTGGGGGTTGTTGTGATCGATTGGTGCGGCCTTGGGAATGGGAGAGGGGGGCAACGGGCAGGGAGGGCAGAGTTTTGAGTTCGTGGGTTGAAGACGAGGCAAACGTCTGGCGGGCATCTTCGACAACTTCTACAGATAGCATTGCTTGTCAATCTGTTTTACAGAAACCTTTGTGACCAACGTACTCTCCACATTGCGCATCCAGATGGTCAAGCGATCCATCCGCGCATCAGCAGCGATGCGTTCGTCCTCGGCCGCCTGGCGCACCGAAGATAATCCAGAAGGCGCTGAAGAACAAGATGAGCAACTTGGTCTCCCGCGAGTATCAATCAAGTAAAGCAAGTACCATTCTGGAACCGAACATCATCTTCCCAAGATGCGCTTGTTTCGTCGCTCTTACACCTTGAGCGATGCTCGTTATCCGCCGAAGACAATGTGAGCAAAGGTGTCGATCTGCCTGTTAGTTGCGAAGCAGTCGATTTATAAAGATTCATAGTTTTGTCTGCCATGCATAAAGAGTTAGGACCCAAGAAATGAAGCGATATGAAATATCTACCAATCGACTTGCGGATATTATGCTTGAGAATATTTATTCCGTTGGCTGACGAGGGTCGGACGTTCGAGAAATCTAGAGAGCCGTGATGTAAATCAGTGCCATGATGAACACGAAGGGCTGAAAATCTTACCGGTAGTAAAGGACTCAACAGGTGAAGTCTCAGAAGAAGATGGCGAAAGCGGTACCGCCCTTGTCCTCCCCTTTGCACTTTGCTTCTTTTCAGCCACCTCCTTCGCCAACCTCACAGCCCTCTCCTCCTCCTCCCTCTCCATCGCCTCATCCCTCTCCCTCTCAATCTCCTCCAACCTCGCCATCTCCCTCATCCTCTCCCTCTCACGTTCCCACTCCCTCACACGATCCCTAACAGGATCCTTCTTCTTCGCTGGGGTGTGCAAAGCGACATTTTCTGCATTCCGATGACGAGAGGTAGAATCGCCTAGCACGCGACTCTTCCCACGTTCATTGTCTTTTGTGCCTGCGGGCGTGACACGCAAGATGGAGACGTTATCACGATTGACGAGTGGGCTGAGAGGGCGCCGGGAGGGTGTGGAGGCGGCGAGAGCGTTGAAGGCGCGGATGTTCTCTTTGCCGGCCGCCCTTGAGAAGGGAGAGATTGGAGGGGAGGCTTTGACTGGGGATAGTTCGCCAGTGGGTGGTACGCGCTTGCGAGGAGTCGCTGAAAAGAAACTTTGTGAGATTTTTTGAGCATGAGGGAAATAGTAAAACATACGTTTTGTCGCGGGTACCTTGGGCTGTGAGCGTGGAACTTGAGGAACTTGGGTAATTTGTTTCGAGGGTTGCCGAGCAAGGTCGATGCCAGGTGGGCTCATAGAACGACCATCTTTAGGAAGTGACCTAGCCGCTTCCATAAGTCTCACAACGTCTTTTTCAAAGACCATCGAGGACGTATAGCTCGAAGAGCGTCCTAACGATACATTAGCTTTGTGGAGAAGTTGGTGTATGCGAAGTGCGTACGGTGCGACGAAGTCGCCTTTTCCTTGTCGTCGGCCCAATATTGATCGTTCATTGCCTGAGTCACAGTGCAGCGGAGGTCAGCGTTGGGCACAATCATCCTGCGTAACATCCTCTCGATGCTCTTTGACATGTGCCAGTCACCAACCCACTTTCCTCGAAGCTAAACAAGACTTTGTCAGGAATAGACAGACATGGTGTAGCAAGAGACTCGCTGTTCGGGACCAATAACGTTCCAAATCCTCCTTTGTCGATAATTGTTCGCCTTCAGACTTCTCGAAAGGAGTGCGTCCGATGAGAATTTCAAAGAAAGTCACGCCTAGAGACCAGACATCCGACTTGCGTGTATCGTGCGGGAGGCCACGAGCACGTTCCGGTGAGAGATACTAAGGTAAAACGCGAGAATAGTGAGAAAAACGCGTCAACAAGGTCATAGTCGCGTACCTCGGGTGTTCCATAGGAAAGGTTAGAATGGAAGGCGTTTTCGGACTTGAGATCGTACTTTTCTGCGAAACCAAAGTCAACGAGAACAGGAATGTTCTCGCGAGACAAAAGAATATTTGCGGGCCTGAAGTAGGCATTCAGAGAGGCTATCGCTGTGAGATTGATGGTGACGTACTTGATGTCGTTGTGAACGACGCCACGTCTGTGAAGGAACTCGACACCGGAAAGAAGGAAGCGGAACCACTCGCGAGCTTTAAGCTCGTCTACTTCGACGGGTACAAGCGTGGGGAGGTAGGCCCTGATCGAAAATGATATCATCAGAGATTGCGGCAAACACGAGTACGATGGCCAATGCACGCGTGAACTTGCCACAGCCATGCATTTGCGAGGCTTGAAAACAAGAAGAGACACTTACATGGTGATCAACGCGTAAGATGGGGTGATTATGAACGAGTGAAAGGGAATGATTGAAGGGTGTGGGTCAGATTTAAATGTCCTGACGATCTTCATCTCGTTCCACCTGGATGATCTCTGTGTCAGAAAGGTTATCTGGCGTCGGCACATTACTCACAGTGATCGGATGCGTGCGGCGGTGGTTGGTGTCTTTGAACGATGGACGAGTTTGACAGCGATTTTCTGGACGTCTGCACGACCATCCTGGGCATTGCGCGAGCTGGATTTGGGCTTACATAGCCAAACGCTGCCCCAGTTGCCAAAGCCAATCTAGAGATGGACGTGAAATTAATTGTGGCAGACTTGTGTGAAAGCGGAAGGACGGAACCTCTTCAATAAAATGGAGTCTGTCAGAGAGAAGCTGGTCGGAGAGAGAATAGACATCGTTGGAGAGGGGGGAATCCATGGGGCTACAAATACAAGAAAGACAAGAACAAGGAACGACGGTGGGCGCTCGCCTAAGTACTGGATCGAGGCAGCTTGAACAGTGGCCAAACACACGTAAACAACACGTCCCACGTGGAAACAACGCGTCAGGGCTGCCCACAATAGAAGCGCTTTTTGGACTTTTCCATGACTCTGCCTAATTGCCTGTTCAGGGCTGCGTCACGTGTTCATCTCCTCCATAACTTGCTTTTCTGGGCTATGTCACGTGGTCGTTGTTAGACTGCGTCACGTGGTCACTTCCCGCCCCAGGGATCAGTAAATTCCCACGGTATCGCCACATATCCGGCGAGCGACGGGCAGAGCTTTTTTCAGAACCACCATGTCCCAGCCCCAGCCCGTTCCCCCCTCCTGGAAGGTATGCTCCTCGTCGTCGTCGTCGTCGTCGCCGTCGTTCTCCCCTGACCCCTTCTGCAGGACCTTGGCAAGTCCTCCAACGACCTCCTTGGTAAAGACTTCCAGTTCCAGGGCTTCAATCTCGAGGCCAAGACAAAGACTTCCTCCGGTGTCACCTTCAAGGTCGGCGGCAACCGTGCCGCCAGTGCCGACCAGATCCAGGGTGACATCGAGGCCAAGTGGTCCGAGCGCAAGCACGGGCTCACCGTCACCAACACCTGGACCACCGCCAATCAGCTTCGCTCCCAGGTCGAGCTCGAGAACACGATTGCTCAGGGCCTCAAGGTCGATCTTCTCACTACCCTCTTCCCGGAAAAGGCTACCAAGTCTGCCGTCCTCAACGCTGCCTACAAGCAATCTGGCTTCCACTCCCGCGCTGCCCTCGACCTCTTCAAGGTGGGTTTATGATTCGAATTCAAACGTGTCAGGTTAATTACATCTCGTAGGGCCCCACTTTCACCGCTGACACCGTCATTGGTCGCGATGGCTTCCTCCTCGGTGGTGAGGCTTCCTATAACGTTACTGAGGGCAATATCACCAAGTACGCTGCCGCTGTCGGCTTTAACGCCCCTGATTACGCCATCACCTTCCATGGCTTGAACAACCTCAAGACCTTCTCTGCCAGCTACTACCACCGTGTAAGCAATGATGTCGAGGCCGGCGCCAAAGCCATCTACGACTCCAAGTCTACCCATGGTGGTGTTGCCATCGAGGTTGGCACCAAGGCGTGAGTCTTCCGTCCATTGGCCATCGGGTGAGGTCCTTATGTGTTTTTAAGCCACCTCGACAACTCTGCTTTCGTCAAAGCTAAAATAAACAATGCTGGTGTAATTGCTCTTGGATACAGTCAGGTTTTGCGCCCGGGTGTCAAGGCTATCTTCGGTCTTGCCCTCGACACGCAAAAGTTGAACGACGTCTCCCCTGCTGGTTCCCCTCACAAGGTCGGTTTCTTTTGCGCATGCACATGGCTCCACTGATGTTGAAATCTTGTGTTTACAGGTTGGCCTCAGCTTGACCTTTGACTCGTGAAGAGGTTGGGATTATATCGTTACTGTAGCTTTTTAATGAATCGCTCTACAATATGATATTCTTGCGTGATGAACATGGAGAGGATCAGGCTTCTGAGAATGTCACAGAAGTTTGTGATAAGAGAAATGTCGTGGTTTGTCTTGAACGGTATCGATGCCTCGATCGGCGTCTCCCCCGCCGTTGAAGCGGGCACGCCCTGCCACCTCGACTCCGACCAACGGCCACATGCGCGACCCGCACAACCTTCCTCCGCTCTCGCTCTCGATACTCGGCGTTGAACCGCTCGATGAGTTCATCAAGGAGATTGCAGACTTCGTGCACCATATGATCGTAAATAGGCCGGATGTGGCAGGGACTGTCGAAGTCGAGGCGAAGATTGGTGTGCTGAGAGACAAAGCCAGTGGACAGCGACTCGGTCTGCCTGTTCTCGTCGAGAGTAGTACGTGCGACCCAGTATCCATGATAACTTTTTCTTTCTTGTACACTAACGAGCTCAACGAGCAGTACTAGCACCAGAAAGCATCGACTGCCGCTTCGAATCGAACATGTCCGTCGTGCGTCGCACTCACATCCACTCCAATTGCCCCCCGCAGCCAACCTTCTCCTGATAGAACCAGCACAAGCACTACAACTCACTCCTCAACAACCTCATGACGAACTCCCACCCCGCTTCGTCGTCCCAGCTCAAGTACTCGCACCTCCACCTCGTCGACTCGTTCTACACCGAGGGACATCCGCAGGACAAGGTTCGTGTTACGCGGGATGAGCAGACGGGAACGGTCACTGCGTGTGTAAGGAAGATGCGCTTGGGGGATTTGAATGTTTATTCGCCGAAGAGGGCCGCAGATTGGCGGGTCAGTGTTAGTCTCGAAGTGCCCGGTGTGTTTCTCTACTTTATTTCTTGCTTTTTGTTGAAGAAAAAGTAAAATAGTGCAACACCCGCTGGGAACACCCACGCATACGAGGAAAAAAGATAGAATGAGCTATGCCCATGAAGAGTTTAATATCGATCTGACAAAAGTGACTTCTGCGTCGTCGCCCACGGCTCCTGTTGCGTCTCTTTCCTTGCATTTCTCCCTGATAGATCGCGTCTGACACTGTGCCAGGTACAAACACTGTATGAGCTCGAGCTTGAGATCGCGCGTCCGGAGATTCTCCTCGCGACGGCTGCGACGCGTGGCGACGTCAATCTGCCCGAACATGAGCGAAGTGCGTTCGACGAGCTCATTCGCGCGTTCGTAAACAACGCACGGATTCTTGTACGCAATTCGAACGACGGATGGCAATAAGATAGATAGTGCACTTTCTATGAGGATTTAGTACAGAACGTGTTGCACTTTTCAAATGACCGTGTTCTGTGGGTATGATATGCATTGTAATATAGCAGCTCGTACAGGAAACTTGGGAGACAACCGTTGGCCTTGACTCACAGTCCGACCACTTCTATCATGTCTCCGTCTTCTAAATCCGCGTCTCCAATTTCCACGTCGTTTCCCATCTTGTCCCCGTCAATACAAAGCCTTGGGTCGTTCCTGCCCTCACCGCCCTTCTTTCCTCCTTCATCGAACAGACCAGGGTATCGGTCCGCTAGCCCTGCTTTCTTCAGGTATGCCTTGACGATCGCACCGCACTTCGTCGTCGGCCGTACAGTGAGTGTGATGTCCTGCGTGGACAGTGACGAACGTAGAATCAGTTTGAAGGTCTCGCCTTCAGCTTCGGATTCTTGTGCTGTCTCATCGTCGTCGTCGTCGTCTTTGGTATGTGACGGAGAAGGAGCGTCAATATCTGAAAGAGATTCTGTGGTATTTGTTGGATGAGTACGTAGGTACTCGTGTGTGACTTTGTCGCACCCGACTGAATGGATCATGTCAGGTAGTGCTGAGGAGACGAGCATATGGGACTCACCCAGTTCGACCTCGCCCCACATCTGAAATGCCATGGGCGTCACTGACGCATATATGCGCCTACCTTCGTAGGTGAGTATCAGATTGTCGACACGGATACATGCCTCCTCCGCTGCTGCTTCAAAAAGGTCTTGGAAATTGTCATCCTAGACTGTGTTAACGCAAGGTAGTTCGATACATGGCGTAGAGTCGCGCACCCGATTCATCTTGAAGAGCCACAAAGCTTCTCTTCCCTCTGGATTCAGAGGATGTGGTTTCCACCTCACCGCTACTTGAACGGTATCTCTCCCCTCGGGGATCGGTGATCTTACCTGAGACGACGCGTGGGATCTGACCGACTTGGCCAGCTTCGCGAGTTCAGGATTAGTGAATAGCGCGTCGTCATTCACCTCAATGTCGTCGTCACGGCTTCGTGTTGGCGGCGATGGTGCAGTGTTGAGTGTTTGTCTGACTACATTGTCATCGTCACGATGGAATAGACGCGTGAGTGGACGTACTCGACCAGGGCACGCATGTGTTGAATTTGGTGACGAGGCAGCTCTGGTGGAGGTGTGATAGAGCGCGAGCGCGAGCGCTTCTGCTGAGACGCGGTAGGCGCGCGTGGTGTCGTGGACATGCCAACGATCTCGACGCCGTCGTCCTCGTCGCTGGAAGGTATCTCTTCAGAAAGAAGCCTGTTCTTGTATCAGCATAGACGAAACAAAAAGAAACTAGACCTGCCGATTGATGTGTTTCTTGTTCTGCCAAGGCTCGGCTTCGCCTTTCTTGTTTCTTGCCTTTTTCCGCCTCGGCGTCGAAATTTCCTCGTCATCGTCGCTGTCTCGCGCAGTAACTACCTCTACTACAGTCAGATTATGGACTAAAATCAAAATTGTCACGTACCCTTGGTCAACTTCTCCAACCTCGCCCATGTATTGCTCGTCCTGTTCCGATTCCGCATGAACATCTCATCACTGTCGATAACCTGTGTCTGTATAGGCTTCGGGGTACTTCCCGACGACGACGATCCCACAGCAGGAGCTGCATGTTCTGAGGGAGCTCTGGGCTTTGGGCGAGGGCGAGGACGCGGTCGATCTCCAGAAGACATATTAGCCCCTAGGCAAGCTCCAATCCGTGGGAATTTCTTGATCTTTCGCACAGTCTTTCGTTGGTCACGTGGTCTACATTCCTTGAATGGAACCCGTCATCTTCAAACGCTCAAAGAGCAAGCCGGCGCAGAGGGCGCGTCAGGCAACAGACAAGGACGACGAGACTGCTGTGCAGGAGACAGCGGAGGAATCACCGAGTACCTTGGCTTCGAAGTTGAAGAACAAGGCCAAACGCGCAAAAAAGTCGAAGCTTAGTTTTGGTGGTGACGATGAGGTCGGCGTTTCTATTGCCATCTGGGACAGCGTTCTGATGTCTGTGCCGTAGGAAAGTAGTGGGGAGGTTTTTCAGGTCAAGAAGTCCAACTTGAGCCGAAAGCTTGCATTGGGGACGCATCCTGCGTATGTAATTTGTTCAAGGGTCACAGCAGGAGTCTGACGCAACTCTGCAGTAGCGTTGCTCTCAATTTGGAGAAAGTTACCATTTCACAAAGTGGACCGAGTTATAACGAAGCGTATCTGAAAGAGTTGAAAGCTAGCACTCCATCCTCTCGGCCACCACCTGTGTCTGACCCATACGATGCGGACATGTCAATGAATGTAGATGAGGTGTCGAGTGTTGTGCTAGATGACGCTGACTCTTCCTTCTGTAAGCTTTTTCTGGATATTCAATTTCACCATCTCATAAATTTGCATCAGCTGAAGCAATCATTCCTAATGACTCGTCAATCAAGGCCGCAAAGGAGCGGCGTGAGCGGCTCCGCAAGACAGGCCTGTCTGGTGAAGAAGACTACATTTCTCTGTCAGTAGTGCGTAGAGCCGATGAGGCCGAAGGACCGCACCCAATGAGTCGTCTGGTGCGTGAAGAGGACGAGCTGGGTGAGGGAGAGGATGGTATGTTTCTCGCTTAAATTCCCCGATAAAGCCTATATTTACTTTCAACAGAGTTTGCAGAGTACACGAGTGCCCAGGAGCGAATTGCTCTCGGCAAGAAGTCAAGGAAGGTTGAGGCTGCCAAACGACGAGATGCCATGAAAGAGATGATTGCGGATGCTGAAGATGAGGATGAGGAGACCACGGAATGGGTACAGGAGCAGCTTCGCCGTGGCGGACACGCAGCTACAACTTCTCGAGGATCCACACCGTCAAAGGTCAAGGAGATCTATAAGCCCACACCGAGTACGATTTTCGCTCGTGATCTTCTGGTTATTAACACTGATGAAATCGCATAGTACCTGCTGCTGCACCTATACCAACTCTTGGGCCAGCCATAGCACGGCTGACAGAGCAACTTACAAATCTGACGACTTCACATGCGAATAATACTGCTGCTTTAAGTGCGCTGGCGAGGGAAAAGACAGAGATTGACGAGCGTGAGATGGAGATGCGGGAGATGGTTGGTAGGGCAGAGGATAAGCGTGCATGGTTTGAAAGCTTCAAGGAATGGCTTGATGGTGTTGCTGGGTTTCTTGATGAAAAGGTGTGTTACTTGCAGGAAAAAGAGATGAGCTCGCCGACTTACGATTCTTAGTACCCTCTTCTTGAAAAACTGGAGGAAGAACACATTTCCCTACTCCAAGAGCGCTTCGACATGATCAATAAACGCAGACGATTTGACGACGAGGATGATTTATCGACTATCTTCGGACCACTACCTTCCCTACCCGAACCTGAAGCCGAAGAAACCGATGAGCTAGGGAACGTCGTTCCCCGCCTCAGCCCTGCCGCGCAAAAGCGCGAGCGTCGCGAAGCACGTGAGAGGCGCAGGGCAGCACGGCGGCCCAAGAAGACAGAAGAGGAAGAGGGGTACTCGACTGATTCGGAGCTGGCGCCGCATGACCAGTCGGCGTATCGAGACGCACTGAAGTCCCTCAAGTCTCGCACGAATGAGGTGTTGGCGGATGTTAAGGCGGCGGAGTTCATCGATCCTGCGAAGGGGAGATGGGGGACTTGGAGATCGAAGTATACCGAAAGTTATGTTGGTGCTTGGGGTGGGCTTGGGGTCGTTAGTGTGTGGGAGTTTTGGGTCAGGCTGGAGTGTGTTTGGTGGGATTGTATTGAGGTGCGCGTGCCAATGCTGCTATCGCGAGTTGTGTCTTCCTCATTGGGTTGTCGTAGGACTCGAGAAGTCTTGATAGTTTCAAGTGGTACGAGAGGCTTTACGCCTATTCACGGCCCAACTTGGATGAGGGAGAAGACGGAAACGAGGATTTAGGGCCAGACGGTGATCTTGTAGCGTCCATGGTTTCCACGGCTGTGATACCCAGGCTAGCGGCGGTCATTGCAGGCGGGGCATTCGACCCATACTCAGAAACCCATGTGCGACGCGCTGCCCATCTTTCTGAGGAGGTTGAAGCCAGCGTCGAGAGCGGCAATGTCAAATTACAGGTTCGGCAATCAATATGCTGTGACTATCTTGTTACTAACCATATATCGTTTCAGACGCTATTCAAGGCGGTAGTGACATCGTTTCAGACGGCTATTGCAGATACTGAGACTTTATTGGCGAAATTCAAATCCGTGCGGCGCGGGTTGCCCGCATTTGAACCAGAAGCAATTCCCGCGCGGAGGCGGTTTCTTTCACGGCGAGTCAAACTCCTACGGAATTTGCTGAGGTGGCGGAAGCATACAGGAGAGCGGTTTGGTGTCGGAACATTGGCCACGCAGCTGGTCGAACAGTGTATGGTTGATGTCGCAGAAAGTGGATGGGAAGTCGGAGGAGAGGATATCGCCCGGACGGTTAGTTTATTGTACAAACTTAAGGTTATCACGCTGACTCGGTGCTTTTGTTGATATAGGTGGTGACAATGCTTCCCGCGGAACTAATACCCGAAGGGCTGAAAACCCGGTTTGGACTACGATAATATCTAGAGTGTTTATTTCTGTACATCTTATCGACAGGCAACATTGATGATGTATTACACGCAACGCAAATCTGAAGGTAAATTCACCTTTTTTTCTACGACTCAGAATTTGGATCAATTTCTTATTGATATAAGGCAGATTATGAACCTTTTGTTTCCGTGTGATCCCGGCGACGCGTTTGTTTCTGTGTCGGCCGTCTCCCGAGCTTGATCACTCTCAGTAAGGTTTCAGTGCGAACGACCGTTCGCAACTCACACTGGAACCTTTCCGTAAATGCTCGAAAATTAAGCTCATGAAGCACACATGACCCTCACAACTATACCCTTTTGGGTATTCCTCCTTGTGAGCATGGCTCGTTCCGCTGTCAGACATTTCGACGGAAGCTATTTTGTATATTTCCTACGGGATGACATAGACATCCGAGACTGGACTTTTTGAGAGATGGTGCGCCACGACACATTTTCCTGTGTCGGATGGCGAATGACCTGACGAGGTGTTTCCGTAGTGGTATCGCTCATCAGTTCTATGTTGTTAGCACAATGAATTTTTTTTTTCTGCTTCAGTAGTCTGGCTAGTTGACGGTATCTCTGAGACAACAAGTTTCGATCAACAACGATCACCATCGATCACTCTGGGTCCTTTCGCCCGCAAATGCCTCAATGACGCTTCTCCCATTTCTCTTTCAATATGTCTGATCGGTCATTGTATCGCAAGCCCGATAATATTCGGGCCTCAACATCCCTTCAAGTGACTCAAAATTACATACCTCACTTGACATTCCGTCACAATACATCTCCATTGCCTTTATATGCAGACCGGCAGAAGGATTCTCAGCACTTATTCTCTGCACAATCCCTCGACAACATGACAGACGACGTTAGCAGCAGCCAATGGATTGCTCAACAGGCCAAAAATAAAGAGCGGGTCGACATTCAGCATATCGAGGATGCTTCTGCCACCTTTCCACAAGACCACATCACGCAGTTTCCAAACGCATGGTCTAGATACCGGTCTGTTCCAATTCTCAAACTTCCATGCTCTTTGCCCGCTTACACGCGTCCCGCCATAGGGCCATGATTCGAGAACCTGTCGCCGAATTCCTCGGCGTGTGCATTCTTATTATCTTTGGTGCTGGCGTCAATTGTCAAGTTGCCCTCTCAACCGATCCTGGAGTTGCTTCGAGCCCGAAAGGCGTATGTCTTTTGGGATCTCGCCAATCACAGAACGCTGATCAAATACGTCATACATCTAGTCATACCTGTCTGTTAGCTTTGGTTGGGCTGCTGGGCTCGCACTGGGCGCTTGGGTATCGGGCGGCATCTCTGGTGGGCACATTAACCCTGCAGTATGTCCTTTTTCTCTTTTTTGGGATATGTTATTGTTCAGACGAGTATCCAGGTGACTTTGGCTCTTGCCGTATACCGTGGCTTCCCTTGGAAGAAAGTACCCGTCTACATTATTTCTCAGCTTTTAGGAGGTATCATGGGTGCTGCATTCGTATACTGGAATTATTTCCACGCTATTGACATATATGAGGGCGGAAAAGGAATCCGTACACTGAAGACCGCAGGCTTTTTTGGGACGTACGCTGTCAGTCTTATATAAATCTCCCTTTCTCTATGCGTTCTTTCTCACCTTTCTTTTACAGTCGGATTATATGACATCTGTGTCATGTTTCTTCTCCGAGTTCCTTGCCACTGCTGTGCTCGTCATCTTCGTCTTCATGTTGAATGACAAGTACAATTCTCCACCTCCCAGCGGTCTTGCCCCCCTCGTTATTTTCATCATCATCATAGGTATCAGCGCATCTCTGGGAATGGAAACGTCTTTCGCAATCAATCCCGCCCGCGACTTGGGCCCTCGTCTACTTACCTCTATGGTTGGCTACGGAAAAGCCGTCTATACATACCGCAAGTGCGTTTCCATTCCTCACACATTTTCTTTCCTTTTATTATAACTTCTACATGAGCTGATCCATCGCCACAGCCACTACTGGATATGGTGTCCCATTATGGCACCTTTCTTGGGCGCCCTCGCAGGAGCGGGCTTCTATGATTTATTACTCTACACTGGAGAAGACAGTATCTTCAACAGACCCAACGCAGCTGCGCGTCGCAACCGTCTGCACGCCGAACGCCAGTCTGGGAACTTCCATCACGGCTCTGATGCCGTTTAGTTTCGCGTAATCAAGGCTGCAGTCGTTCACCATCTTAAACACACACTCTCGGACGCTTTTTGTCTTAGGCAACTTTCTTCATACTCGATTTCTCGATTCCCTCCCTGTTCGCATTATCATCACGGACGCAACTTTTTTTTTTACCTATTCTTCATGTCGCAAGTATATAATATTACATATAGAGTAAACATGTATAGCTATACTGTAGCGAAACGCATGGTAGCAATAATGCATAACGCCGGCAATTTACTATCTTAACATTCTTCAGGGGCTTGGCTCACAACTTTTTTCTCGAAAGTCCTTGTAATAGATGTGGATGTAGCCTTGAGTTGTTTGATATATCAAATATTCTGGTACAGATTAGGCCTTGAACTGCTCTGTTTCCACGTCGAGCTCTTATGACAGTATCCACTCTGAGAATCGTCACTTCAAGCCAAGTCGATGACCTGTGGTAGTGTGGATGCTCAACTGTGGCGCGTTTTCTGAACGCTCGGAAGAAATACTACAGTACGTAGGACGACTGATCGGAGCGAAACAACGATGGTGCCGTAGGTTCATTTCAAACATGACTGTGACATAGGGTGTTCGAAGGGTCCTTTTGGACCAGGCGTTGTAGTGTTGCCACACTTGCGCCACCCATAGGTTGTCTCCTTATGAATCTGAATGGTAAGTGAGGTAGTATTCCAAAGCCTATAAAGTACCGAGCTGTCGAAGTCGTTCAAACAGCAATGCAGAAAGTTAAACACTAGGTTATCTGGGTACGTGAGTTCAAAATCGCGTAATCAACTCGATAATGCCACATTTGTATCGTTGGTCTGCGGGACGTATTATGTTTGATGTTTTACAAGTGTCTTTTGGAAACTAGTTTTGATCTAGCGAGCCCATTGAAACCTGTGTTTCAATCAACTACTCTTCGGAGAAAGCGGTCTGTGACAGCTCACATCCCGGTGAATACCATAGAGCAACAAGCACTACGCGTAGGATTCAGTCCTGCCTCCGTTCCTAGCGAATACGTGTCAGGACCTCTCAGTCTTTTGAAGACAATGGACCCGCTTGACTTCGAATACGTTCTCAGCTTCAACTAATATACCAGTAGTTTGGATAATTTCCATTATAAATCGGACTACTAGTGTTGTTTTCGAATCCTGCTTCGCAAATATTGGACACATACAAAATTTTAGATGAATCTATAATGATACAACTCAGCGACCAGAATCGAGGATAAGTAAGATCTCTCAAAACCAAACGCCCGAACACACACAAATCCACCAGAGCAAAGAAATAACGATACAGAATCAAATACCACACGAGCAAAAGACCCAAACGTGCTCTCTTCAATTTATGTCCGGCCCCAACCTCACCATCTTCCGACGACGCGTCCAAACGCAGCGACGAAGCCTGCGCCACCACCAAGAAGGAGGAGCCACACGCCAAGATCCCACGCGATGCGCTTCCTGAACTGTTTTTTCTGCAACGCACGCTCCTTGCGCAATAGAAGCTCGTCCGCGCCGCTTCGACTTTCATGCGACTGGGCGTTCTGCGGTGTCAGGATGGTGAGAGGACGTTCGAAAAAGTGCGCGATGACGTGTAAAACGGCTGGAGGTGATCAGTGAGTTATATCCAGTTAAGAATTGAGGAGGTGGGATACTTGCCAGGGAGGAAGTAGGTACTTGTTAGGGCGGAGAGAAGAAGGATGTCGCTGAGAATGGCTGAAATGCTCGCGGGAACGAGGGCCAGGGCAACGACGAGGATCAAAAGGAGCGTTTTGGATATGGGGAACGACGTCGAGTGGCGAAATCTGTCGGGAATGGGGAGAGAGGGTATGGCGACAATGAGATGTGGAATGCTGAGTAAGAGGGCGACTGCATTTAGCAATGGGATGATTGGGAGGACAGGGGATTGAGATGCTATTGACTACAGAATGTATAAGTCGCAAAGTAAAATCAATAGAATAATTGACCAACGGTCTCTGGTACACTCGGGTTGGCGGAGAAGATCACGAGCGGCAGTGTCAAGAGGAAGGCTAGTATGACGGATAGAACGGAAAGGAGTTCGAAGGAGCGGAACTTGGAAGGCTTGGCCGTTGTTATAGGTTGACGGGAACCCCTTAAAGATGTGTACAGGGACAGTGTTGACGAGGATGTGAACGCAAAAGCAATTGTAACTTGGCTCGAAAGATCAGGTTCTGGATTATTAAGAGATAGACGGACGCACCAGGGCCTTGCCAGAAGGATCCCGTCCGTAGCCAGCCGGCATTTCCCAACGGAATGTGATGCACATACGCATAGGTGACACATATTAACCATATGATGTATGTAGCAAGTGTTAGCCATGTTGTGTAAATAATACGTTTCGAATCGAGCGACTGAGCAAAGGATATTGGTGTGACTGCAAGAGCGAATGTTACTGTCAGGCCAAGCCGAAGAGTTAACGAAGCGCTGTTTAATAAAAGTGGAAGCAAGAGATGAACCGATTCTATAAGTTAAGCATGAGACCTGTTCATCATGTTGTAACGTAACGAGACATTGCACACCGCGTAGATAGACTGTGGCCAGTAGGACTCTGAGAGCGCCTATACTTGCCCTAACCAAGTTCCTTAGGATGCTGCGACGTTTTTCCTTCCCTCGCCCTCTCGCAAAAAGATCAAGGATGACATCTTCAAGTTCTGCCGACCGTGTATACCGAGAGAGCATGTACAAAAGTTGCCTCGCAAATGCCGCTAATATAGCAAACACAATCAGCGAAGGTAATCCATAATTTAGAGGTGTCTCAGTGTGCGGCAGGAACATGGCTCCAAGCCTGAGGTAGGGGACTAGAAGGTAGAGAAGGACAAGGGAAGGTCTGAGAGGCGGCGCAGATGGTCTGTGGACATCGAAATGAGATATGCGATCATCGTCTTCGTTGTCATCATCGCTGTCGAGATGAAAGGGAGTCTGGGTGTCTTCGTCGTGGACGAGGATAAGCGCAGCAGAGGAATCGAGAGGCGTGAGACGGGGAGAAGAGAGACGAGAGGAAGCTGACGAGCTCATCGAGCTCGACGACGGGGGCCGTGGCGGCGGAGACCCCATAGGGTTAGGGGGTTTACCCCAGACCATTCTTCAAGTTGCAATGTGCGACCGAGTTGGCGTGTGGAATGGTTGTCGGGCACCGGAATAACATGATGGACTAAAACAAGACGTTCTATATTTAGCTGGCTGTTTCCTAACTACTCTCTTGTGCACTAGTTTATTTGCTGCTTTGTTCACATGGTGTTGATTCTAGAGTTTTCACTCCTTTCCATGGTAAACCCAAAGCGTCCGCGATTATAAGGCTTTTTGGCAGCTATGAGAGCTCGCGAAGGGCTTGTACTAGACGATACAGCATTGATATATCAACAATTGCATGAGCATACAATTACCGATAATGTCCATATTTGCACTCTTTGTCTTTGCGATAGACGACCGACCATGTCCAAATTGTTGATTACTTACGGATCACTAGACACCCCAATGTTCATATACACAGCAATCCTGCACATCATTATGTTCTAGTATACATTTTTTCCTAGTTCTAGCTGGATCAAGGACTGTGACAGACTTGTGGAGATGGGCTACAAGTACGTCCTAACATTATTTGTTAAAGCTTTGTATGATACCCGCTGAGTTTTATGGTACGGACGTCTGAGGCTTAGAGGGCGTGCAAGTGACATAAAGCGTGATAGGAAATGTGGTAGGAAAGAAAGTACATATCCAGGATGATATGGCAATACACTTACAGCGACGATGGCAATACACTTACAACGACGATGGTATGGACATCAAATTTATGTATTGGAAATGCATCAATCTTAGCCACGTATAGAGGCAGCCATTGCTGTGGTCATGCAATGATGTTCATGAGCAAAAGACGTATCGAGAAATGCATCAGCAATACACTCCAAGCTATGCATCACTACTTGGGTCATAGGTATATAGCATGTGATAGTGTGGAATGCATCTCCTATCTTTAGTATAATGCATACCGATAGGCCTGTCTCGAACTCGAGCCAGGCCTGAAACATAAGAGCTAGGGCTGTTAGGCCTCAACTGTAGTCTGCACAGCAGTACGTTGTAGGGACTAATAACGAAATATATCAACGATTTAGAGAGATGCTGTGTCGTTACATACCTAATAACGAAATAAATAGAACTAAGGAAAACATACTAAGGACTCATGTCTAGCGTCACGTGAGGAGGTCGTAACGTAGAAGTATGTGTACGTATGTCTCATGGACAAGGTCAACCGAAAAATTCTATTCGCCCACACAGGAACCGTCGTGCCTAGCAGGCATCTTGAGATTTTTCCCTTGCTACCATCCTTTTTTTATTTCCCTTCTGCCCTCCCTCATCTCGCGCTAGGAATAGAAATCACATTTCGCATCAATACAATGCCACTGACAGACTCTGGAGCCAAATAATACAGTGCCACCGCCAGACGCTGGAGCCAAGACAATTCCAAGTCCTTTCTGCTAATGATTAGAACACTCAATACGAAACTAAACCAAGAGATGTGTATAAAAACCTGAAAACTTCAACACTGTATTTGCTACATATCCTAGTAAACAATGGCTTCCAGTGATGTTCGCAATGCTTCTACAAACTTTAGGCTCTATAATGCTATCATATTCGATCTCGGCGACGTGCTTTTTACCTGGTCTTCATCCCCGAAATCTCCTCTTCCTGCAAACGTCTTCCGCAGAATCCTTTCCTCTTCTCACTGGTTTGAGTATGAGAAGGGTAATCTGGACGAGGCCCAAGTATACTCCCTCGTTGCGAAGCAATTCGCAGTCGAACCTGCTGCTGTCAAGAACACATGCCGAATTTCGAGGGACTCTTTGCAGAGCAACGAAAAAATACTGGAGGTCGTTAGGGAGCTCAAGGAAACGGGCCTCTCAATCTATGCCATGTCCAACATATCAGCGCCGGACTGGAAGATTTTAACAATGAAAGCGACTCCAGCAGATTGGGAACTATTTGATGATATATTCACATCGTATGTTTCCCGCTTGACTCATTCTATGTCGGATATAAGTTTTTAACTGATGGTCTATTTTCAAGTTCTTCTGCTGGTCAGCGCAAGCCAAACCTTGGTTTCTTCAAACACGTTATCGAGAAGAGTGGTATCGATCCTTCCCGCACCATATTCGTAGACGACAAGTTAGAGAACGTCTTGACAGCGCGATCTTTTGGAATGCATGGAATTGTTTTTGATGACGAAGCTAAAGTAATTAAAGACCTCAAAAATCTTTGCTATGATCCCGTTCTCCGAGGAAAAAAATTTCTATCCTCTCACAAGAAGAATCTGAAGTCTGTGACCTCGAATAACGTCGAACTTATGGAGGTATGCTCCGTAAATTTCATTTTTACCCAATAAAATCCAACTAATGATTCTTGTCAGAACTTTTCACAACTTCTAATCCTCTTAGCTACAGGCGATGAGTGAGTTTACTCCTTGTTCATACATATTTTAAATCGTGATGTACTCGAAAAGGTCTCTAGTCCATTACACCATGGAGTCTCCAGGACTGTTCAACTTCTTCCAAGGTTGTGCGGTACTCACTACGGAACGTCTTCCGTGTGTTTAATCCAATGTTCATGTAGAAACTGAACGTGACAATTGCCCATTAGGAATGACCTTGATACGACTTCGGTCGGTCTTACTGTCTTAACCCATATTGATGCGGACACCAAACATAAAATCATGAATGAGATGCTCCAGTACCTGGACTCGGATGGGATCCTCCAAGTATACTTTGACCACGACCGTCCTCGTATGGGTGAAACTTGAATCCTTTTCCTGAGCCGACGAGCATACTAAATTACAATCTTCTATAGATCCTATTGTATGTGTAAACGTGCTTAACCTCTTCTATAAAAACGGGAGAGGCCATGAACTTTCAGCGACACTTGACTGGGTCGAGCAAGTTCTCAAAAATCGCGCATACATTTCAGGGTCATATTACTACTTCGGTGCTGACACTTTCCTGTTCTTCCTGTCCCGTCTCCTTCAGAATTCTGCGGAGGTGCGCGAACGCCTCGAGCCGTTGTTCAAAGAGCGGGTCATGGAACGTTTCGGTACAGAAGGGAATGCCTTTTCTCTTGCTATTCGAATTATTGCTGCGACGGTAGTGAATCTCGTAGACGAACGCGATCTCAAATCTCTCCTCTCTATGCAGCACGAAGATGGTTCGTGGGGCAATGGCTGGTTCTGTAGATATGGATCATCTTCAATCTTGATCAAGAATGACGGTGCAGCCACTGCCCTTGCCATCTGGAGCATCGAACATGTCCAGGCACTGCGCAACAGTCAAACACTCCAACTCTGATTCAAATTCTGTCGCCTCTCCACTCAAAGAGCTTTGAGTGCAGGAAGGCATACATGTAATGCACGATTTCGGAAGATATTTTATGGATCTCTAGTGAAGAACGAGAGGAGATGTGATTACTATGTCATTCGAGGTTTTGAACAGTACAGTCATTGCGTAATGAGAAGTTAAACTGTTCACCTTCTCCTTGAACCTTCGAGGGCTGCATTCATGTGAACAGCGGCGTACTCAGACGCGGTCAGAGGCGTCTACATCCCAGACAATGCATCCAGACGAGCCTTGGATGACGCCTAACACACTATTTGGTATCGGCTCAGGTGCACTACGGTGCCTCAAAGCCAGTTGCATGACTGGATCCAGCAAGCTGTACAACTCGTTGCATAAAGAAATGCATTGCCGCTTCGGCTTTGGCAAAATTACGATATTTTCCGCGCCTTTTTCATAGCGGATATGAATGAGTGTTTTTGATAGCTGTACGACAACAATTATTACCTTTTAGCATGCACGCGTCAACCACGAGGTCCGGCAAGCTTGGTTCAGAAACACTGTCAGCCCGGTGGATCCGGACGTGCAGTCGATGAGGCCCCGGGAAGCTCCTGCCAACCCTTGTCCAGATTTTTCCCAAAATCTGGCCTCAAATCCGCAATCTTGAAGGCCTCAAATCCGCTATAACGGACAACATATACTCAAAAAAAGGAAATTCTCATTAATTTCATCGTACCGCCACAAGAGGTGTCAGAGACCTGAGAAGAACATCATGAATCTGTAAATTCTTCATCAAGTTTGCAAAATTTTTTGCCCGACTAGGTCTTAAATCCGCAATATGACGGACTGAGATTGCCTCCCATAGGCTTCAAATCCGCAAAGTTCAGATCTAGATTTTGCAAAAATTTGGCCTCAAATCCGCTATATCGCGGACAAGGGTTGGCGGGAGCTTCCCGGGGCCTAGTCGATGACCATCACGCCAAGAAGATCCAACGACCTGCTGGATCTATATGAACTGCCGGCGGTTAGTTACCAGTCTACACCTACTTGTGTTCAGCATTCAACATGAAGATCCTCTCGTTTCGCGATTCGGAAACTTTCCAAAGGGACATTGACAGTAGTGTACAATCCAGTACGTATGCAGAAAGAAAAAAGGTATTAAACGAATGACTAACGAATGACATATAGTCTTTCGTACGAACTCGCCTAATCTGGGAAGCATAGTGAGAGAACTGATGAATAATTGATGAATGCAAGGGAGAAGATAGGCACTATAGTATGCATTAAAATAAAGAAGGTGGTAACCATAATAATGACAGCACAAAATATCCAGAGAATTGAAAGACGAATGAGTGGAAGGGATCATATAACCGTCCCAAGGGATCCGTGAAGCCGACCGACCATATACAACTCACATGATAACACACTTGCAGCATCCGCCGCCTTCTTCGTCCCGATCGTCCGGTAGCTGTTGTGCTGCCTTTGACCGGTTCTCCAGGTCCGCGGTCGTGGCGATGGGAGCAGGAGATTTAGTCTTCGTCGAAGGACCAGGAGCATAGTCCGAAAACGGCGCTGGCGACGGGGCCGTACGAGCAGGAAGCCGTGTCTGATCATGACTGTCGATGTACGTCTGATAAACTTGGAAGTCGGAACGCCCGAGATCGTCCATGGCGATGAATTCTGGTTCTACGTCGCGTCCTCGCCGATTCTTTGAATCGTCATAGCCAAAGGTTCCAGGTGCCTAGAAGGGTGAAAAGAAGGTCAGAGGGGGCAGGGGTTGGAGAAGGTCAAATAAACACACAGGGGCAGGTGTGGTATCGACCATCCGCGGCGCGGGGTTCCCATCTACTTTCTGGTAGTGCTCGTCCAGACCTTTCTTACGCGCCACAACAGGAAGTACCACCTGCGTTACGTAAATCAGCATTAATGGTTATGGTGAGACAGGATTTAGAGGAAAGACCATTAAAGGTGGTAGAATGGTACTCACATCGTCCCAGTTACCCTGATGTGGTACTGGCTGGGTCCACTCTGGTATAGCGTCAATCATCATCTCGTCGTTGTCATATCCAGGTGTCGGATATCGCGCTACACTCCTGCGCTTTGCCTCCTCATCCAAATCTTTCTTTGACGCCACTGTTTTCGCACGCGATTTCCCAGCCGGCGTTCTCGGCTTCGATGCAGCCCGTTTATTTGGTGTAGCCTTCACTTGCTGTTGTGAGCGCTGTCGGGACTGTGGCGGTGGTGTATGGGATGAGGAAGGCGTCGGAGGCTCGCTCGTCCCACGGATGATCGGTGTTGGAGTCACGACGCGCGACTCGGATGATTGACGAGAACGTGCGGGTATCTTTGACGGTCGAGTGGCAGCATTTCGGGAATCGGGTCGTTTGGATTGGATGGTGGTGGGTGTAGGGCTGCTGTGCGTTCCATGAGTTGTCCATGAGGTTTCCTGCTGCAGTGAGGTTGTTCCATTTAACGTGGTACGGCTCAAACCCTCGTCAAAGGTACTGTCATCTTGTCTCCAAGTATGTTCGTCCTCGTCCTCGTCGCGCACGCGGTGCTCATAGACTCCATCGTCATCAACGAAATGCCCTCCTTCTGACCCGTCCATATCTGTTAAAGGCGCTTCATCCAGGACTCTCCCAGCCCGTCCTACGTCTTCATCATCGAGATGCAGACTCTCCCTCTCTCTGCTGCCATCTCCAATCCATGACCCGCTGTCCGCTCGTTTCCTTCTTGTCCTTCTCCCCTCGCCTTGTTCATGCTCCCGTGCCCGTATTAGGTGTCCATAATTCGCGATATCCAACATCTCTTGCCGCCGACCGACTCGGAGTTCGCCAACCCCACCATTACGGGAGACCTCACCACGATACCAGTGCTCAAATGGGCGTTCTTCGGATTCTGTTGAAGGCCGCGGAGCTCCAATGTCCGGGGAGGCTGACCGCTGGGAGGGTGTCTTGGAAGACGACGCGGAAGCAGGGTTGAATGGTGGAGGTTCGTTCAGGAGGCCGAGGCCCACGTTTGTATTTACGTCTACGGCAAGGGTGGGGCGTGGAACGGCAGTAGGAGTGCGCCGGCTATTTTCTGCAAAGGCAGAATGAGATACGGGGGTGGTAGGGGTACTCGTGGCATGATGACCATTGGCAGCCGGAGACGACAAACCGCGGTCCTTACCGTTAGTTGATAACGAAAGAGGAGGCGAGCGCCCTGCAGGCTGTGGTATTCGCGTCGGCCGTACGTCGAGACTACGCATGAACTTATCGTTGACAGGTGGGCTGCCCTTGGTCTTTGGGCGGGGAGTTGTTCGGTAGGCGACTTCCGATAGGTAAGGCTGGGAGTAGGTCCTTGAGCGTTGAAAGTGTGACGCTGAGCTCGGAGTGGGAGACGAAAGCTTTCTTTTCGACAGACTTAGACCATTCGGTCGCGAGTTGGCTGGTATTCGGTCTAATGTTGTTCGGGGTACTGATTTGTATTGGTTGCGCATGACACTGGCATTACTCTGAAGAAAAGGAGAAGATGGGGTATCTCTGGCATTGATATAGGTGGCGGCCGTTGTCAGGTCGGTGTGCATTGAGATGTAGTGGTCGTCCTGGGACGCCAACGACACTGCAGACATGCGCTTCGCGAGCGTCCGGCTTTCGCTTTCGAGGCCTGCGACGTGAGTAGTCAGGAACATACTCACAAGAGTTGCATGTGTGCAGCCGTACGTTTCCTGAGAGCAGGTACAACTTCCTCGTCCCAAGACGGGCCATTCGGATACCGTACAGTCTGTATTTGAGCCATACTTACCGCCTCGGCCCGCCAGACAGAAAGACAGAGCTCCTGAACGCCAGATGGGCCAGGAGAAAGAAGGAATGGAAATCTACACGGCACAAAGCAAGTGTCGGCCACCAAGATGCGGCGAACAACTACAAATTCTTGACCGTGAGAGCTCTTCCCGCTTATCAGCCATCACAATCCCTTTTATAGCCGCCCGTAAATGAGGCCCTTCTCGAGCTTCCTTGGCTCATGGCCCAATGTTGTGGGTCTCTCACCGTTCCAAGGCATCACAGGCCTCGTATGAAATGGAGATTGGTCGAAATCTATTTGTAAAGTACTTTACTAAAAGCCACCTACCTGTGATTCAACACCTCCCCAACCAAAGCTCGAAAGCTTCACGCGCACAAAACCCTCATGCAGGCCATTGACCATAGTCTAAAGCTTGAATGTAGATCTTTCGCAATCCGAAATCAACTACCCGAAAACGGTTGCTCACTTGACAGCTAAAGTCGTAATTTGTCTGGGTCTGCAGGTTTGCTCGATACTAAACTTGCCACTTTAGGTCAGTAAAATAGAACTCTATGCCATAACTCACAGCAGCAAGTAGGCATATGTGAATTTCGTCCGTTATCTCGTGTTGAGATTTCCTAAACGAGCATCAAATGGCCTCGAAGGGCAGTCAACGTTGCCAGCACATGGCGTGGCGGCAAGTCCGATGTCGGTGCACGATGTAGTCAGGGGTTCATAGCTATACTTACGATCCTCCGGATGAGAAACCAACATGCCAATCCTCGCTCGGGGGGAGCTTGTGACTCCTCCGGACACCTCACGAGATGTGTTCCGGGAGAAAACAGGTGTCTATGACTGAACTGGGATCGTGGAGGTGCTTAGCCATGCGCTGGCGGATCGCGCCGAAAGGATCACTCGAGGCCCATGCCGTACGGCGCGACGGGCTGGAGAACACCATCAGGCATTAGTACAGGACTCCTGCAGCTCACTTTTCGGACCGCCCCGTTGGACTGAATTGTTCCTGAGTTTCATTGCTCGAGTTTCACGTTTTGGCTAGCTTCTTCTGGCCAGTGAGGTCACCAACTGATACACTGCCAGTCTGGCAAACTCCAGAAAAGTTGACGCCCTTTAATCACTTTCCCCCTTAGACACCTCGGGTGGGCCATCCACTTCAAATCATTGTGCAAAAGTGAAAGTGATTGATTTCCGATCGAAAACAGTGTACTTAAATAGAGGAACGACTGCGGCATCTGACGGGAGATTGCTTGTCGTGCGCTTCAAGTTTGATCCACGTTAATGGAGATGGAAATAAGGTGTGACGTCCTGAGAAGCACTGTACTGCCTTCTCGTTCGGCGCTTTACTCAGGCGCGCTTTGCTGTGCCTTGTTGAACATGTTGGGAATCAGTAACGAGTTTCATCCATCATGATGACGCGAAGGACCCGAGATTGGCAACAGTGCAAGTTTTTGTCAGGACATCATTGGCTGCGGCGGATAGTTCCTACATCGTGGTTGCCTCACTCGAACAAAGATATGTGTATTACTAATATACAGGTCTAGATGTAGTGACCCTAGCACTTGGATGCTACGACCTCATGCAGTTGTGGCGGCACCCTGGTTACCCTGTAAAGTGCACCTGAGTTCTGCCGCCCAATAAGGATTTCGAATATTCGATGATCACTGTCGAATCTCCTCGGACGAGATGCAACATGAGCACTTATTTCAGAAATGGACTAGAAAATGCTTCTGTTCCATATCAAATAAACACCACGCCTTCCTGAACTTAATTTTTACTTTCCTAATAAATCGTAAAATCATACATCGCGCTGAAGCGTCTCATGGGGAGATGTCCGGACTTATATTCACGCTCAGGACTCTTCATCGCGCTCGCTGTTTTCTCTTTCAGTTAAATTAAGCAGGCACCAGGTCCGAGCACAAGCATCATGCCACGCAAAATGGTGAGAACATTGCTTACGTCGTATGTAAATTAACGTTTAAAAGAATAAAAGGCACGGTGAAGGATAGAACTTTCAAAGATGTCAGATATCGTATCATTTTTGGCTCCTCTCATACATATCGATTGACAGCTTACTTGCAGCCTGGCGTCCACCATAATCAATGTCCAAAAAATTGATTTATGGTAATATGCTGCATTCCTATGAAGCGCAACGCTCATGATGCTGTTTAAGATGGTTTGGTGTTATGGAATGCCTTTCATCAAACATCAAAGTCAAAAGCTCATTTCAACGGTTGCCAGTGGCACAAATGCAATTTCTTAGATGCTTGAACCTAGTTCTGGTCCTTGTTATATACCGAATTTGACCGGATAATCAGTCAATGTTATTTTGCCTGTAAAAAAAGTTGTGGGGTACTTGTACATATCAGGATTATAACGATCCCCTCCAGCCAGGAGTTGAGCCGCGCAATCGGGATTATGTCGAAGCAGAACCACAATTAGTTGAAATTTGATATGTATAATCAGCAGTTAACAACTTATCCTTATCCAGGCGTACCTCGTCAGTGGCGAAAGTGACACTGATAGAATATGTCCCTATAGCTTCCAAATCGTTTAAAGCGAGGCGCGTCTGGTTGGTAAAGTCATTGAGAAGCTTGTGGTCTTTCCACCACTTGATAGTATAGCTCTCCTGCGTGCGTGTCTGGCGCGAGCGGAACTGGGCTAGCGGAACTAGCTGGAGATCAAGGGTCTTTGTCCATAACAAAGTGGACTTCTCGTTTGTTTTCAATCCTCCCTGTTCACATCCTTCTTGAATGCCATCGATTAGGTTGACGCGACGCAAGAGAGAGAGCCATAGACCCTCGATGCAAACTTTACAAAAGTCAGGTGTGGTGACGGAGCGCATAAGGCAATCATCGTTTGTTGGTCTGTAGGATGTCTGGTTGTCTTCAGAGAAACTGAGGGGAATAATGAATGGACTTCAAATCATAATGAGCATCGATACAAACGTTGGATAGACTCCGTAGTTCCCTGGAACAGATATGAACCTAAGGACGATAAGCCATGGTAAATTTTTCAGCTTGTGTGCAAGAAACATACTCGTCCTCCGTCCCATATTCGAGGACCTCTACGCTGCACAATTGGGCAACACCTTGCCTCTCTTGATTGAGCAGGATGAACTTCACCTCGTGTTGTCCACCATTCAAGCCTATGTCCTTTGGTATCTCATAAAGCCAACGGTCCAGACCAATGTCCTTCCGCGGCACCCAACTCAGATCGACTCCATCTAGCTCAATTCTGAGATCACTGGCCTCAGGAAGTCCAGAAAGTGAGAATTTCACAAGATATCGGGTATATGTGCCTGACGATGTAAATGTCGTTGACCATGATGTCGAGGTGTTAAGCAGCGTCCAAGGATATAGTTGTACAGGCATTACAGACCGCTCAACTCGGGGAGGATTTTGCGACTGTTCTGAAGAAAGCCAATGTGCCCAGGGGACAGGTTCAGATAGATTATGATAGGCGTTGACTCCGAAGTAGGCAAAGCCCCCATCGTACTCTTCACCAACGTCGATAATAGAGTGACCCAGCTCGTGGCGAAGAACAAGTGGGCCGTTGGCGAGCGATGATGTTATCACTCTAGCATGGTTCTTTGAGTACGAGATCTATAACATGACTCAATGGTCGTACGTGAAATCACCACCCAAGCCTTTTACGGAAGATAATTGAGGTTATAAGTTTGTATACTTCGCAGCACGCAACGCTTACCACCGTAGTAGGGATCATTACCTGTGCAATCTATCAGGATAGAAGTAATAATCCAGTGAAGAGTGTTGCATTACCTAACAAGATGGGATAGTCACACTGATCTCCAAGCGAGTCACAGGCCGCTCTTGCAACCTCAGGCTTGCTGTAGTACACTGCTCTGAGTTCTGTACCGTCTCGGTACAGGCCGAACGGCGTACTATCTGGATGTCCACAAGCCATACATGACAATTCCAAAATTCACTCACTTCTTTGGCTCTCCGCCGACACCTATTCCGCTCTTTTCAGAAGATATTAGTTACAATTGTGCTATACTTTGTAAAATTATGAGCAACTAACCTCTTTGCTTGGTGAAAAGGCTGCCCAAAAGTTGAGAAGGGGTTTGACGGTAGCAAATGTTTGGTTTGCAGAGATATCTTCTGCAAGTCGAGTCGCATCTTTGACAAATCTATCCCGTTCTTCTGGTAGATCTTCAAGTAGTGTAAGACACTTCTATGGAGCAACCGAGTTACCTACACCCGTCTGAGAAAAATACGAGGTCAATCCGGTTATTGATTGGTCCAGACACAACAAGAGGGAATAGTTCAAGGGGTGGACTTGGAACGTCCTCATGTGTCATGCCTGTAGGTAAAGTCACTTTTTCGCATTCTCCCGAACGTACGTCCGATTGGAATTGGTTTGGGCTGGTGAGAACAGCCTGACCAGTAGGTTCAGCAGAGCATCCTTATATAAGCGATGATGATGAGGATAGGCGCCTTCAAGGAAGCTTGAGCCATCGCTGCTTACTTAAAGCTAGTAGAGCAAGGAGAAAGGTTGTAAGCAGCATTCCGACCTATGTCGAGGTTAACTTGGTCCTCGTTGTGGTTCAATCTGGGAAACGCGTGGTTACGTTTCTCACGTGAATGTGACCCATGCTTATTTGGGAAGTATGTGGATGTACTGCAATATTTTCAGTGCTTAAGTCACTACTTAAATGTAAAACTGAACACTTACCAGTATGAAACTACCTGCTTAATGTTCTCGCCTCCGGATTCATCGGAACCTTCCTTACACACCTTGAGAGTTAACGCTTTATTTTGCATCGTGCCGTTGGCTTTCCCCATCGAACAATTAGGGCCTTGAGTTACGGTTCATGCATCATGCCAGTGTTCTCTGCAGGGTCGACCGTCCGTAATGTTTCAATTACTACGTTCTCCTTTGCATGAGTCTAGGCCACTCACTACATTGCTCAACAACTCACGATATAGCCCCACAAGCTGTGAAAGTTTCTATCTATGAGTTATGACTTGTTGCCTACTTAGTGCAATAATTATACGTCTGAAGAAAAAAGATGTAAAGAGTTGCCTGTGTAACCTGCAAGATCACCTTCTCGTCAGGCCGGAGTGTCGTTTTGGAAGTCCCCGTGTTTTAACATGGTTGGAAACACAAGACTGTCTCCTTGGAACAATATGTCGGCCAGAGCTCTATACATCACCAATGGGAATATACTGAGGTAGGTGTCCGCGCTGGAAGTATGGTCAACTTCAAGACCAACGGGGTATGGTATCGTTTGGTCGGAACGATGGATTGAAAAGGACTTACTCTCAGGTACGATACTCTAATATCCCTGTTCGCTGAACTTACTTCTTAAATGGTATTAGCATCTACCCTTCCACTGACTTGCATTGACTTTAACTATAACGAAAGCCGAGCTCTAAATCTTGTCCCAGGCGCTGACATCGGGCCCGACAAAGTTACTGAGAGGCCGAAGACCGTTCTGACGATCTCACGTAAAATTGTCTTATGGATACATGCTAATAATTCCACATGTCTCTGGTAATGATGATAATTGATGAAGATAGCGTCTGATTACAGCTAGGTCCACATTCCTAGGAGACGCGTCATCCCCTTAGCGCCTGAAGTCAGGGCTTTCGAGCGGTCCTAGAAATCAGAGTCACAAAATTGCCAACTTCGCATGTAGTTTTCGAATTTATCATCACTACACAGGCCTGACATTGCTCGATCTGTACGGCAACCAAATCATGGACAATCGCACGTTTGAAAAGCAAACTGCCGATGACTGTGTTTGTACTTGATCTTAATAGGTTTCAGTCCCCATGCTTCTATCAGGAATTCTCACATTTGGTGGCCCAAATAATGCTGGAATATTCTCTTGAGAAACTGTCTTACCCCTGATCTACCCCATTGTAGATACTTTGCATTGTCGGTATTTTGCGTATGCTTGTTAAAGTGAGCCCCACGGTCCATGTCTGTAAATCATCAAGAAGTAAACTTCTATCTTCTGTGGTGGCTATTGGGCATCTGCTCCACTGTAGTGACAGAAAGTAAATATGTATCGAATTCGGATCAGAACATGAAGCATCTGACATCGCTCCAATTATGACTTCCCGGTGACATTGACGATTGAACTGGTTTACTTATTCAAGTTGTGCTAAGGACACAGAGACTCAAGGGTTAAACACTCAGAATCTGTGTCGTACGTCCTGTTTCTTCTCCTGGAAGTGTCGCTATTATCACCTTGGTAGCCTCTGTATTTGGACAACCTGTATGATTGATTGATTAATGGTAGTTGAAACGGTAGTCTCGATCCTTTTCCACACTGCAACATAACCGGTCAGTGGTGTGGTGACGTGCCAGTGATGATTATCCAGCCTGGCGGCAATACAATCATTCTATTGAGCAAGCTGTCGGACATACGTTCAACCCTAGTATCGGTAAAAGCGAATTCATATTACCCTGGAGCTGCGGCAGACTAGATATTTAAGACTGATTGAAGGGTTTCTTGAGCCATACTGTGTTGCCAAACAACCGTCAATATACAGATTTTTGGGCGCGCTTCTTGCCGTCGACATACTACATATCTCTCGTCTGATGGCCCAGACAGAACTCATAGACGGGCAGGTCTCCGTGAACCAGTGCAAGCTTGCTGTCGATGCCCTTTATGCTCATGAAACTCAGAAAGAGAAGAAACTGGCGGAGACTGAGCTATTACCCAGAAAAGAACCTCACATCTGGTTAAATATTTCCGTCAAGAAAATTCCTTCTGGACTCAAACTTAAGCCCACTAAAATGTGAGCCATCCAACACATCATATGGTCCACGCTGACGTCGGAGAGTTAGTCCTATCGTTCACCCTATAGTCGACCCCAGAACGACATCAATATGTTTAATTACAAAAGACCCGCAGCGGGAATACAAAGATCTCCTCGAGACACACAATATCAAGTTCATATCAAGAGTGGTTGGAATTGAGAAGCTGAAGGGTAAATTCAGACCTTACGAGGCTCGGCGAGCACTGTTGAAAGAAAATGGTCTCTTCCTGGCGGACGAAAGAATTATTCCTCTATTGCCAAAACTTCTGGGTGTCAAATGGTTCGAGGCGAAAAAGTGAGTTTCTTTGTTCAAGTTCGTTTTGTTCGGTGCTTATGAGTAACAGACAGCCGATCCCAGTTTGCTTAAAACGTAAGGATCTCAAAGGCGAGCTGGAGCGCGCAGTATCGTCAACCTACATGAATCAAAACCGGGGCACTTGCACGTATGTTCGTCCCGCTTCTATTTTTCAGTACTCATATTTATTTCAAGATAGGTCGGTAAAGTTTGCCACACTCTCCCAGACCCCGAAGCAAATACTTGAAAATCTGAAGATGGCTCTACCCGCAATCACGAGACACATTGCGAATGGCTGGGATAATATACAAGCTTTGCACATAAAGACCAATTCTAGCGTCAGTCTACCGATATGGAGCTGTACTCTCGATGAGGCCGGAGGACGATCATCTGCCGCCGAAGAAGAGTGGACAGGATTCGGTACCGAAGTGGGTCAGGGAGACTCTAGCGAATCGGGAACAGATGACATTTCCATTACGAAGACCGAACCGAAAGTTCGGGGCAAAGGGAAGAAAAGGGCTCAGGGGGGGGAACATGGTGAAACCCCGAAGAAAAAGGCGAAGGGTGTAAAGGGACAGCCAGAGCCCGTGGAATTGCCAACGAAATCCGACCTCCCGAGCGCCGTTGAGGCAAAGTCAACTTCCAACATCAAAGGCTCGAAAAAGTCGGCCATACCAGTTGAAACACAGACCTTGGATGCTGCTAATCCGGCCAAGGGTACATTGAGAAAAAAGACCTCCCAGTCTTTTTCCACCACCGCCACCGGGAGCGTCAGGCAGAAAAACAGGAAAACTGCAGCCGAAGTCCCAGCTGTATCTTCTGTGACGAATGAGGAGCTGAAGCAGAAGCGTAGCGGGGCGCCTGGAGAGAAGAAGAAAAGTAAAATCAACGCAGCCGGAGCCAAGAGTGCAAAGGACCGGATCCTTGGTAAGAAGGTTGTTGAATGATTTGCGCAGCATCTCTTTCTTCTTGCTCAGAGCACTATGTACTCAATAAGTTACGATGTTTTCAATGCCCCACATCTGGTTTGAAGACTATTGGTCACAAAAATCCGCCTTTCTGGGTGTCTTATGGTGAAGAGTGGGTAGCTTCGTCCGACGTGTTCGGTATCAAGTAATCTCAAGAGATAAATCCATATGTGATGAACTTCAATGGTGGTCAACCCACCAAAATGCGAAAGGGTCCAAATTTGAACAGTCGATGCAGAGTTAGCGGCCGCCATTTGGAAGTATTTCTGTCGGCAATTCCCGGTCTACTTTTACTTCATTGGTTGTTGCCAATTGGGGCTTCGCCACCTATTCTGTTTTTTTTTTCGATTTTCAACGCCAGCTGGCGATCGCCGGCTGCCAGTGCGGAAACCCGGCTTTGCCACATTGATCCGGCAACATACGTTAACCGAGCCGGTACATATAACGCTTCTATGTCCTTCTCCTTCTCCAGATAGCTACAAATTCACTTCGAACACCCTTCCATGACAAACAACGCCACCATATCAACGAAGCTTCGTATTCCCCATCCGGCGCAGCCGGACTGTGCGATCGTTGGTATATTGCAACAGCTTTCGCCGTCCAGCCCAACTGCAGGAAGGAAGCTGGCCTTGGTATGTGCAATGCTTCTGAAGATCCCGACGTATTTTGAGCGCCATTGATGGCTCTATTATCACAGATCCTACATGGGACAATGGGGTACGTAAATCCTCCGTATCTCCGACACAAGGAGCACTCAGTCGAAAGTTGAAAAGTAACGTCATCGTCTCAGGCACAAAGATTACTTGTTTCAGAAGCGCCTGGCGTTGAAGTTGCCACTGGACTCTTTCCGTTTTGATTTTAGGTCTGTACCACTTTCGCTGATGTGACCGGGAAAACAGCTTATCTGAAATGTGTTTGTTCCTTTACTTTTTTTCTACCGAATAGAGGAAATCACGAGACCTCGGGTACGTGGCGTCAAGGCGCTATGGAGGAAGACTTGGTAGACCTCAAGGTCGTTGTGGACTATTTAAAATCCACATATGGGTATGTGATCGACCTGGTAGTCGGTCACTCCCGCGGCGCCATGACGGCCATACGCTGGATTTGCACCACCGACGAGGGGAGAAACATATCGGCTTTCGTGAATGCGTCAGGACGATATCGAATGCACGTGAGTTACCTGGGTCCTTTTTATGTTCAATGTTTTCATGCTCTTCTTAATTTAGAAAATACTTGGTAATATATTTCTCACTGATTTATCGAACTTCCTCCTCTAAGTGCTGCTTTCTACCACAACAGAGTCACCTGCAGCTGCCGCCTGGAAGGCAAGTTTCTGGGAACGGGGTTACTATGACTGGAAAGTCACAGTCGCGAGAAAACGAGTGACCGTCAAAATCTTCCCAGAAGACTTGGAAAACACTACCAAATGGGACACATCGATAGTCTGGGATCAATTTCCACAGAACGTGGACGTTTTGACGTTGCACGGTCTTGCAGATAGTACTGTTCCCCCGTGAGTTGTCGTTACCTATCGTCTGTTCTATAGGTCTCCTGACTAGCAATGCCGAAATAGTTATGACGCGATGATTTTTACTCGCGCATTCAGCGGCAGGACACCAGGAACACACGTTCTCAATATGATTGAAGATGCCGATCATAATTATACTGGCCATCAGGATGAAGTTGTATCGGCAATCCTCGATTGGTGGGCTGCCAGGGAACGAGGGGAACTTAGGACGAGTGTTTGGGTTGAGCAAGAAGCTCTTAGAGCCAGGCTGTGATTATGAGACTTCCTCCTCACTTCACTCCAAATTGTCTGCCTTAGTCAAATACTTCAACTAATATCGAGGTTTCGAACGGGGACATGTTCGCTTCCTTAATCAGTTTTCGTTCACACATAAGCAAATGCTGAATCGAATTTATCAATGACCCAAACTTAGACATGGGATTTATGGTCAGACGCTCAATCATGATCGATGAGCTCACTGAATCGATATGATGCACACCTTCACGAACAGGAAATAAATACTCTATCGGGTATATTCGCAAATGATTAACACGTAAGTTATATAATGTTGTGATGTGAACTGTACGAAAGGGGGCATTATAAAATATTGAGATAGTGTAAAAAGAAGTGTATGGACGAAGAAGTAACGGCAGAAGAATTAATACAGTTGATGGTTCCGATGATTTTGGCGCTTGTGAGATTATTGGGTATTATGAACGCGTTGCGATAGGATGGTGCGTAGATACGCGTTGGACAATGCTGCCCTCAACTTTGGAAGGTAGAGCATGTGACGAGAAACATGTCATGGTGGTCGCGTAGGTTCAGAAGAACACTGCACCCTGGGAGGAAGCTCCTCCTTTAACTCCTCCTGATTGCGAGCCTCCGGAACCACTCTTAACGTTCCCGTTGTTGGATTGACCACCGCTCATAGTGTGAAAGATGAGAGGGCGAGTTGGAAGATGAGATTTAGAGTCGACTTTTGGATTGATGAGTGTCGAGGTATGTAGGAGAGAATCTCCAAAGACTGTAGAATCATAGCGTTTCGTAGCCCTCTTTATAGTGGAAGACCAAAAGGCACAGTTGCCGTACAGGTGACCATCATTGACTAGAGGTGTAAGATGACGGACGGCACCGTTACAACTGTAAAGTCTCCCACGAGCGAACGAATGTCGCGGGGATGGAACAGGTGTAAGAGGACAAGATGGATCTCGACAAATGATTGCGGCAACGAGCAAGGGATATCAAAAAAAGTTTCATAATAGCGAATCGACATATCAATGGAGTTACCAGAAATGGTAATGACAAAGACGTGAGCAGTGTTACACTGCAATGTTCCCGACTTTTGTCTTGGGTTTACCTCAGTTGGTCCATCGCAATGAAATCCGACCGTGTACAGCCAATTGCCAACGCTGACTCGAAATGACTGGCCAACGGCAACGTCAGGCTATCACCGTTCCAAACGTCTTCAGCTAGCTCAACCCCTAGTTTCGCTCACCCTGGGCGCTTCCTTCAAGTTGGTCAATTCGGCACAGAATTTCTCTGTCCATATAATCTAGAAGGATGTTCCTCATGAAATCACGTCGGTACTGTTTACGACACTTGCTAGAAGACCTGTTTGCAATACTGTCGTAAGTGCGCATCATGCCAAGTTTGAACTACTGGGAATCTCCTGGGGACATAGTGATCCTTGAAAAAAATCACCGCGTTCGGGCCCCCCAGGAAACACATCGAGTATGATGGTCAGGATACTTAAACTAGATATTAGTGTGCTCCCAGGGGTTAATCAACATCTTGGGAAGCAGCATACCTTTTCTTGTAACTTTCATCGTCACCGCTCAGGTACATTCCTATAAATCGTCTCTTGTCGCATGAGTTTGCATCGTTTGGTGAGTGAGCTGCCATTCTCGACACAGCAAACCGGCATGAGCGGTACTGGGCGCTGGAGGCCGTGCTACCCGTCCCTGGATTGGACCATCTCCCGAATCGATAAGACGTTCTTTATGTGATGGTAAGGTAACTAACCAAACAAGGGCATGACTGACTTGGAACACTTGTGGTCTCTACAATCTTCTCTGAGAAAACTGTCAAGATAATTGCTCGGTCTCACGGTCAAATGTCCTCCTGTCATCTCATCTTAATCGGCTTTTTCTCTAGAATGACAGAAGACCAGTGAAGTAGTTACTTGTCTTGTAACTTAGTAAGTAGGCTCTTGCACGGGTCCTTGTCCCTTCTCCCTGAAACCTCTACTCCTATCGGACGATTCCGAATGTCCCGCCATTGCTTCTCCTCATTTTCGCGATATACCCGGCGTCGATTTCGTTGTGAAATCTGAGATTTCGATCATCTTCCTTAGCCTGTATTTTACTTATATACTTATGGCCGAAAACTCTTGATTGACTCAGGTGTCTATCTTCTATTAGTACCTCATCTCCCATGTCAGATCGGCACTTAGAAAGTATGATGGATAGACCTACTTCGTAAAACTGTCCCTCTACCCTGATGAAAAAAATTTGTAAGGAAAGGAAGCTCGTGTAAATTACGGCAACGTAGATCTAGTCTATAAATTTGATTCTTTCCGACTACAAATATGTTCCAAGAGAAACATATGGTTAATTCGGAGGGATCTGAACTCAGGTGATGACGGCCATCATGAGTTCGACATCGAAGCAAGTACATTCAAGAAACATGCATGCTGACAATGTACTGAACCATTCGGTTATAGATTACCGTAGACTCAAGGAGCAGTTGTAGCTGAAAAGAGTTTCAGTTATTTTGACGATTTCGAGACTGTAGTTTGAGCTCGTAGTTTGAAACAGACCGAGAGAGAAACAGACCGAGAGAAAACCCCCAAGGCCGGTCTCTGTCTAGTGACCGATGCAGTGGAAAAAGCCGAAAGCGTCATATAGATTCCAAGAGACTCAGAATGTTGCTGTCTGAGCTGAAGATGGTATCACTACAGAACGTTTCATTGCTTGATGTCAACAAGGGATGCGCGGGGATTCGGTCCATGATTACAACAATGAAGTTTTTGGGTAAAGATCACAGATGCGTAGCCTGTAGGCGGCTGTTGGTCAAAGGCATCTTTGAGCTCAGTATTATAAGTCGGAAAACAGCAATTCTGAACCTTCAATCAGTGACAAATTTCCAGACTGGCAACCCACACGGTTAAGAAACTTCAAGAATTTAACAAGGCTGGATTAGTTTCGCGTCAATTGCTCCGTGGTATTTCTGTGCAGAACCTGTACAGGGCACTTTTCCTATGCATGCAAGAATAATCCGATCACGGTAGTGGGGTTAATGATGGAGTAATCGCATTTTGGCTATTTGGAACCTTGTTCGAGAAATGACCCAAAGGAGACAAACATTCCTGGGTGTATGTACATAGTCGACAAAGGACAGTGTCACATTTGATGTACATATACATACAGGAGTTTCACGTACACAATATCTTCCCAAGAAATGGTGGGCATATCAGACAACTTCGACAATAATTTTACCACTGTCAGTAGGTGAAAAAGTTAGTTAGTTAACGCATGTGGGCCAATAAATAAACCATCACCAGTTTGCATTGCGTTGCATTTCACGGTGTGCGTCTTGTATATCGGTCCACGGATAGACCTGGAACAAATGGATGTGGCGAGATGTCAGGCGTGAGCTCAAAGGCACTGGAAGATGACGGGCCTTATGAATATAAACTCTGATTGGACCTGGTCCTTGTGGTCCCGTTATGTGCTCGAGGACTTCATGACCAAAACTTCAGACGAGTGGATGTGAGGGATAGATAGGCGAGAGCAGGAGAGGCCCACCGATTAATCAAGTTCGCCTGATATGGAATAGAGCGTGATCTCAGAGTTGAGCCTTGTATACGAAGCCGTTTGTATAGGATCGGCGAGAGATCCACATCGACTTGAGGGCCTGCTATGCCATGAGAGGGGGTTAACATCGAAGACAAGACCCACCGCTGAGCAAGGCAAGCATTGTCATATGGCCGTCGACAGCTAAACTCTCAATATTCCGTTTCCAATGGGTCTTGCCAACGAAATCAATCACGACATCAGCACCCTTATTATCCGTCGCCCTTTTCACGGTCTGAGAAAAATCTTCTGTCTTATAATTAGCAACGTGTGTGGGTCCCAAAGGCAGAGCTAGAAGCCAATCGAGCTTCTCTTTCGTCGACGCGGTGGCAGTTACAGTCTTCCTAAGATTGGTTCGGACGAGTGATGAGCTTCATCGAGTACGAGACGGAAGTGGAGCACTCACGCTCCATAGAAACGGGCCAGTTGGATGGCAGATACTCCAACCCCTGATGCGCCGGCGTGAACAAGAACATTCCCGCCTTTCTTGAGTTCGGCAATGAGGACGAGCGCCTGATATGCTATGCCGAGTATTAGAGATGGAAGCTGAACTGAATCTGACGACGAATATTGACCAGTAAGAAGATTCTCAGGTATACTCGCAGCTTCTGTCCAGGAAAGATGAGTCGGCTTGCGTAAGATGTGAGACGATGGCAAAACGATGAATTCTGCATATGCCCCCTGTATCACGGATCAAAAGTATACGATATCATATACTATGTATGAAGCGGAGGACTTACCCCTCCTGCCAATCCTAGAACCTCGTCATTAACTTTCCAGTCCGAAACATCTGCGCCAAGGGCGGAGATATGACCGGAGAATTCAACACCAAGGATAGACGACGATCCTTCAGGAGGTGGATACTGCCCTTCACGTTGTGATATATCCATGCGATTAAGTCCAAACGCCTTAATCTACATCTAATGTCAGAACACATGTGGCGGTTGCAGTAAAGATGGATACATGCTTTGACGAGTACCTGTCCTGGCCCAGGAATCGGGGTAGATGCTTCGCCGAGATACAGGTTCTCTACAGGGCCTTTACCATCTTTGATAAGAATAGCGCGCATCGCGGTATGCACCCGAGTAATGTAGAGATGATGGTGAGTGCGTCGTGTGAGGGTTTGGTAAGCTGGCAGTGGTAATTCTGTCCTTCCAATGTCACATGTTGATCAATAATCATACATTTCTATCCAATGCTCTTGAGTGAGCAAGAATCTGGAAAGATCCAGTGGTTTGCTTTGTCAGTGCCATGCCACGGCGTGAAAACAAAAATTGAAACCATTTCCGGACAGTTTATTCGATTTCCAAACAATGACTAGTGTCGAATGCAAAGACGTCAAAAGCAAAAGTCTTAATCGACAATGATGGAGACTCCAAGTCATTTTTCAACTTCAACAGCGCTCAGCGTGAAACCACACAAAAGTATGTAAGCAGAACAACCGTGAATCTTCATCAGGACGTAACCTCGCACCGTTTCGACCCTTACATATCGATGTACATAAGGCCCAAGAGCTGACGCCTTCCTAAAATATGATATGACATGACATGGTAGACATGGACAGTCCGTCACTTGTCATCAAGAAGTCTGCAGAGGTCAGCAATAGAAGACGACCTATGATACACTTTTAGCTTCGGATGCGATGAATCCCATTCATATAGATAATGTTACTGATTGATTCCCTGTTTCAATTGGTTGCACGTTCACACCTTGTCAGAGATCCACGGCAAGAAAACGAGGCAGCATGGTAGAGTTGTAGGAAACCATGAAGGATGTCTCGTCGTTGGTGCACGTGACAGCGCTTCCCACGATAGTTCTATAAAAAATTTCACGACTTTTTCAATGTTTGAACAGCCATCAGTGGTCAAGCGGTCGTGTCTCAAGTAAGTATCTATCTACTTTCATATGTTTGGGATGAATATCCGCTATGGTCCGTGTTTCCAAGAAGCGACTAGACACCGCTGCTCAGCCATGCCGATAACCTTTACCTAGCCTTCTGATATTTCCTTGTGACGTGTTTGGAAAAATGGATTTTGACAGTAGTTTCTCTCACCAGGCATTAATCATTGTCCGCACACTGGTCTCTTCTGTCTCCTAAATACATTGAAGGTGAGTATGCTGCATAATCTTTGTTCATTCGTAAACCCCTTCTATGATGACTCGTGCTATGGTCCGTGTTTCCAAGAAGCGACTAGACACCGCTGCTCGAATATGCCGACACCATTTTACCTAGCTCTCTGATATTCTGTCATTTTTCCTCGCAAGATAACTGACCGATTTTTTTTTGTTCCCCTAGATCTATCCCTTGTCTAGTAGCGTCCTCTGTGTCCTTTCTTATATGTATTATGCAAAATATCATCTTATTGTTTGATGCTGTCTTTTGTCCATAACGACATCGGCCACTGAAAATTTCGTTTTTCTTAGACCTGCTCATATTTTGTTCGGGTTCATTCTCTCACAGAAGGCTAATAGTCTGAAATTATGAACGCTTGAGCTTTTCACGTCAATTACTTTTACTTGTCACATCGGTCGCTCATGAGTACAGTTATACAGTTTTTTGATGCCGTTGTCGACGGCCAGCAAAAGGTTCCGCAAGTTCTCCGTCATTAATGCTCAGTCTTCCTTTTCCCTTTCGTTTTGTAAGGAGGGACTCGGAATTCAGCAGAGGCATCCCGTATCTAGAGTTTGCGGAGTCTTTGACAGCCAATATGTTAACATTTATTGGAGCAGGCCGGAGGGAGAATAACGATTGCCTCGAGACTAGGCATCTCTCTGGGAAAACCCGAAGTAACTAACATTCGATAGTCAAATCTCGAAAGGACAGATTTGGATTCGCTCTTGATCAATGCTTGACGGCCCCGTTCGGTGGCACTTGCGTTGCTATCGCCAACTTGGCCTGGCTTGAGTTTTGGTACGTAAGACGGTTCACTCGACCTGTCCTCGATAATCAACTCTGTCGCTGAATTGATCGATGCAGCTCTAGCCAGATTCGTCTGTAAATGTATTTAACCTGTCGTCTCATCGTTTCCCTGGAAGTCTGAAGCTCGAAGGTCTCAAGATTCTGATTCGTCCCTTCTCAAGGACGACCTTTACGGACAAAAAACACATCTAGCAGGCAAGCAGGTTGGCGAGTGGTCCGTCCTTAGGAGTCATTCACAGACTCTGGGTCCGACTGCTAGAATTCGCACTTCATTCCACCAGGCCGGCACATCTCCTTAAATTTTATGGGGCCTCGCATCTCAGGACTGTCAGTAATAGATAGTTTGCAGACGCGAGATCCGGTTTCCATTGCGTCACAAGGCCTAAGGAGCAGAAACCATCACGTTATTATGGCTGATGAAACGCTCTTGTTCATGTATGATGGATGAACACTTGACATGGGGATAACCTGACAATCATATACTCACTATACAGGTCAGCAACTTCCTGGTAAGGTGTATATATGTATGTCTGTATTGTATATGTCTGTCACTGCTGGGGCCAAAAGATGTTTCTAATAGAAAACGAGTCAAAGAAACTCGTCATTTGTTACTTGGCCAGCTTTTTACTGTAGAAAAAGGCAAATTTCCTTTGTTCGAAGACTTTTTTCTAAGGAAACATAATTGAATGCCAGCAGTGTGTATTGATGAAATAGAACAAAGGTTGTACATTAAATCCGACCAGAAAAAACATTTCACCCTAAAGAAAGGTATGCTCGTTGCAATTACTCTAGTTTCTCTTGGAGTATGGGAGATTTCATGCCTTTGATTGAGGTCTGCGAGAAAAATATGAGCTATCCTTGTACTGCTTTGAGCTGGGCCTACAATTATGCAGTCTGGTGTGTTAGTGATGGCAATTGAAGAAAATGAGGAATGGACGTACGAGAAATGTAGTCGAGGCTGCTGGGCATCCAACACCAGGACCATTGAGGTTTTGTAACGTTACAAGGGCAGCATTTATGCGCGCCGCCTTTGACGCGTTTGAGTCGTCGGTAGGGAATGTCAGTTGCACGGAGGGGTTATTAACAGCATGTCCCGCAGCGACATTGGCGTTCAACGACTATTTACCAAAGAGGCCAGTCAGAATCAGTCAGGCAAGGCAAATGACAAGGCCTTACGGAAATGAAGGTAGCACGATCTGGAGGGCAGGAACAGGGAACTTTAACTACTTCACCAGCATCGTTGGTAATGCCATCGCAGTCACCAGTACCGGTGGGATTGAGGCCCGCAGCATGTCCAAATTCCGGCACCAGGGAGACGTCGACACCAACAGTGGTCGGGGCAGGAGAAGCAGTGGATATCGGGACAGTTGCAGATATCGTGGGTGAGGTCGCAGGCGCAGGCGCTGCTGTACCATCCTGAATGGCCTTTTGCTGAGCGAGGAAGGTGGTTGATGCAGCTGGGCATCCCTTCCCAGGACCTTCGAGATTTTGCAGTGTCACAATGGCAGTCTGCAGCCGCGCAAGCTGAGAACTCTTTGAGTTATCCTCGGGGAATGAGACCTTGACAGAAGGGTTGTTCACGGCGAATCCAGCAGCGACGTTTGCTTCGAGGGACTACAAGGACCATGGTATGAACATATGAACAAGATAACAGTAAGTGGGGCTTACCTGGAGAAAGGCATCCCTGTTGGGGGGACAGGAACAAGGAATCTTAACAACCTGCCCAGCGGCGTTGGTGGTGCCATCACAATCACCAGTACCGGTGGGGTTCACACCAGGATTGACTCCAAATTCAGGAACCAAGGACGCGTCGATTACGCTGGAGGTCAACGCACGGACTGATGGTGCGGCTGAAGTCGTGGAAACAGCAGAAGCTGTACCGTCTTGAATGGCTTTTTGTTGCGCAAGAAAAGTCGTAGATGCAGCAGGACAGCCGATTCCAGGGCCGTTGAGATTTTGCAGCGTTACAATGGCACTTTGCAACCGGGAAAGCTGAGAGTCCTTGGAGTCATCTGTTGGGAAAGTAACAGAGATGGAGGGATTGTTGACAACTTTCCCAGCGTTGACATTAGCATTTAACGACTGAATCAAATTATCAAATACATCCATGTTGTATCATCATCGAGCCGTACCTGAAGAAAGGAGGCCCTATCTGGAGGGCAAGAACAAGGTACCTTGACAACATTTCCAGCAGAATTGGTCGTCCCGTCACAGTCTCCTGTTCCGGTAGGATTTACGCCCTGAGTGACTCCGAACTCCGGCACGAGGGATGGATCGACATCGCGCTTCCACGGGATTGCAGAAACAAGCGAAACAGCAACAGCAGAATGGGTAACGTAGAGAGAAAACTTCATGATTCTAGATCAAGGTTTCAAATCAAGACTTTGTCTGGATAGCGTCAAGCGTCAAGTTGAAGGAGTGTAAACTTGCAGACAGGTATTGGACCCAGGTCGGTTTATGAAAGTTGAGCGCTTTGAATCGACACAGTCGAAGAGAAAAGAATGAAAAGGAAAAGATGAGAGGAGAATGAACGGGGAGAAGAGAATAAACGCATTGTCCAGTGTGACCCCTTTATGTGATGGCTCGCTTGAGACTAGTTTTGAATTTCGAGTCGTGATGCATGATGGTTGCCAATATTGACGTTGTAATCAAGCTTTTCAGCCTCCATGACAACACTCTTGATGTTCGGACTGTGTGAGAGTCCACGCAAGTCTGTTGTCAGTCTTTTCACTCAAATGGACGGACATTGCTCGAGCTGGAAACTAGGTCTACATGTATTGTTCCAATGCATTGAGCGTCAGCATCACCGCGCTCCAAAGCGCATCTTTGAAAGAGTTGAAACTCTTGATTCTGTTTCGCAGATGCTCCTTATGCTTCCATTCTCGGATCGCTCTACTCGGAGTTCGACCAACCGTTGTCATGACCCACGTTGGATACGACTGCTTACGCTCGTTTAATCGACTTTCACCCTCCATGATCATCTATCTGTTCGTTAATCCGTTTCAGCTCAAGATTACCACCGAGTCGCTTCTTAATCTGCGCAATGCGAGTTATTAAAGGTTGAACGGCGGTTGAACATTCACAGGACAGGCAGGAAGGGAAGACAACACGTGTTCAATTATTCAAAGCGTTGGAAATGAGAACCGCTGCAATACAATGGCTTCGAATTCCTGGCAGAAGAGCTATTCCCAATCGCCGATCTCATTCAACAACAATACATACAATGGCTTCGAATCCCTGGCAGGGAAGCCGTCAATATGTACTTGTGCTCGATCAAGGGACAGAGCTCGAATAGTACACGCTAGGTAGGGAAAATGAATGAGGACAACTTCTACACGCTTTGTGAAGATAATACTACTTGTGAGCCGAGAACTCATGAACCTCACATGTCAATAATTGACAATTAGTTTGTGTGACAGAAATTATGGTTTATCCTGTAGTGTGTCATCACCAGCAACAAGTCTATTGTAAGTCTCTACAAATGTAGTTTTTGTAACACTGGGAAATATCCATATATTTCAACTCAGGATAAATACGCGATTCAACTGCTTTCTACTCAAGGTGGAAGAAAGAAGCTACATATTCATTATTTCAGAGCAGGACGCATAGTCGAGAGCAAGATCTAGACATACATAAGAGGTTATATGAAGACCAGTATATTGCACTGCTCTTGTCACTGTATGCAGCAGCAGCAGCCATAATGGAACGGGTGATTACCTGTGTTGGTGGAAAAGCAGCAAGCAACTTGAACACAGAGAAACTATGCAACTTCATGAACTACAACTGACTATGTAAGCGACACGATCCCTGTTCTCGATCCTATACGCGTCGCGTCACTTTGTTGCATCGCGGCCGACAATGGCCCCTTTGGTCGTCTATTTCGCGAACATCATATCTAGTTTCAGCTATCGTTTCTCTTCTCCTCGTCCAATTTCTTTCTCACGACTCACATAGAGCTCGTCAGTCCTTTGAACAACGGTGTTTTTCTTTCTCCCACCCTTCATATCCACTTATCCCTTTGCTGTTTCTTCCCTGTTCTTTGCACTTATCTCGCATAGTTGTTTGCCCGTGCCGGCTTGAGTGCGGTTTCCATTCCCGGATCCGTGCGAGAGAGCTAGGGCGATCAAATATATCTATTCTCCCGCATTACACAGGAACCATCGTGTAGTAAGTTCCCCCCTCGCTACCATCTTCCTCCCTTTTCCCTTCTCTCCTTTCCCCAATTCGCCTCAGGAGCCAGGCATAGAACATCATTTCTCTGCGCTACGTACTTATTGAATACTTGCACTAGGAAATGAGAGGATTCACAAATAGAATCATCCCTTGTGAACATGCTTGATTCAAGTATTTATTGGGTTGCCGGAGGAGCAGCTGACGTGGTTTGACCTAGAACTACAGGTAACTCTATCTTGGAGACAGAGAATATTGTGAACCTTCGTGGTAAAAAACTCGAAATACTAAGTCACGCCGGTGGCGTAAACGTGAACTTTTTATGTATTCAGGAAGGAGAAAATCCTTTCCATTATTCATGTTTGCTTGAAGTCAGTTAAATCGCGTTCGTGAGGACAAAGTGGCGCCACCTCGGTCGGTGGAGCTACATCTGCAGGGTTATTGTGTTGGTGGAATTTTAACCATGCTGCTTAATCTGACCTGGAATATGTGCCATCTAGTGGAAAAACAAGCAACAGAAATGCAGTAAATAAAGGCAACGCAAGCATCCATAGCTGGAAAAAGGAACAGAGAAGGGCTCTAAGGTTGGAATGGTGAGTTTCAACTTGACCAAGCTATTGCGTCACAAATGAACTTGCACATATGTTGAAAAGATGGTCGGTATCGTTACAATTCAGAAGCTAGACTTCCGAACGACAAACTAATCATACATGGCAGCCATTATTGGCGTCAAGGATACAAAAAAGTTCTAGTCCATTCATTCCCACTTATTCATACTGGGCAAGCCCCTCCTTCATGTACTCCTCATATAAGGCTTTGTAGTTCGGGTGCCAACGACTCAACGCAGGTCGACCCTCGACAATGTCTCCTGCGCTCCACATAATCCTGAGTTGGTCCACCTCATGCCTCGTCTCGTTGTCGGGCACGAGGATGTAGAAATCACCCAGGCGGACGCGGTCAAGCATGAAGAGTACCGTTTCTTCGGCGGTCCACGCACCCTTTGGCTTTTCAGTGCTATCAGTAGCACCGGTGAGTCCAGTGAAAGTCCATCCCGGGCTGCGCCATAAACGTCGGTTAAAGAAAGTAGACGACCGATGGATAACGTACACAAAAAGATGTGCTGTTACATTGCTGTCTGGCTGACCGCGCAGCTCATGAGCAAGGCCTTCTGTCAGGCTCTTCACAGCGGCTTTAGTTGCATTGTACGCCGCGTTGCCACTGTAGAGACATGTGAGAATTCTTACATGAGAAGCTCAAGGAACAAAGTATTTTGACATACGGGGGATTCGTGATACCTTGCTTGGAACCAGTGTTGATGATCAAAGCTGGATTTTCTTGGTGCAGCATCGACTACGCCGAATCAGTCCACGGTACAGATCATGCGACAAAAGCTTGGATAACTCACGGGAACAAAAGTGTGTTGTACGTTGACAACACTGCGAAAATAGATCAGCCGAAGCGGCTTGACATCCAGAAGGCACGAACCCAAACAAATTGACGTCGAAGACCTTGTGCCAGGCATCGATACCTTCCCAAGACGTGCCCTTGGCAGCAATGCCAGCATTGTTCATCAGCACGGAGACCTGGATGAGTGTGAGTAACAAACATCAGGTGGATGGGCGACATTGGTTCCTATAGGTAGGCGAAGAAGGTGTGGAGAACATGAAAATAGATGGTGGATCACGAGAACCCGTGGCGCGGGTGTGGACCAAACGCAATGATCCTCACCTCACCCCAAGCTTCATAGACTCGGTCCCTAAGTCTGACAACTTGGTCGAGCCGAGATACATCAGTGGGGACGACCAGGACGTTTGCCTCTCCAATCTGACTAACGAGGAAGTTTCCAAGCTCTGTGAGCTTGTCCTCAGTGACGTCTGCAATGGCAACTTTAAGGCCCAGCCTGCGAAATTAGTCAGATATGCTTAACATTCATCGATGCCTATTTCGGTCCTTACTTTGCAAACTCTAAAGCAGCAGCCTTGCCAATGCCGCTAGCGGCGCCGGTGATAACTGCAACACGGCCTGCATGAATGACAGGATGGAGCTCATCGGCGACGGACATGGGATCAACTGAGTACGAGGAACCGTAGTAGAGAGAGGGGCGCATGGGTGAAGTGCCAGCGCTCCTCGACCTGCGTTCTGAACCGGGCATCATAGCGCGTTGAGTATGTAAAGTAGAGAAGTCAAAGGAAGAGAAGATAGGAGTAGAAGGCCTGAACTTGTTGACGCCTTATATGTTCGCAGAACACTGATTGTTGTTTTGATCACGCAAACCCTCTTGGAACGATCCGCGGCCGCCGAATGCCGTCGACCCCTTGACAACCTCCCTGTGAGAATGATGGTGACGAGCGATTAAAATATACAAGCGCAATGGAGCCAGGAAATGACAGAAACATCGACGAATTGAATTGTGGACACATGCATGAACGCCATCAGGGTTTCGAGCTGAAAACGACAGACAATAATGCTTGATATAATTATTGAGAGGGTAGTAGGTGTCAAATCGTACATATGAAGAACACAATAAACCGAAAAAGGTGGACTGCAAAGAAGATGTATAATATATGGAAGAAGGGGTGGGCATACATAGTAGAGGAAAGTGGAAGCAGAGCAGAAAAGAATTTTAAAGAAAGGACTGATGGAGAGATGGTATACAACCGATCAACCAAAATTCGTTCTATACCTCAAGTGGAGCTCAAGAAGACTTGGGCACAGCACTTGTGTTGTTACTGCTCGCTGGACCGTCATCAATGCCCATCTTCTTCCTCACGAGATCAAAAGTCTTCAACATCTTCCTCCGAGCACCCTGCGCAGCGACACCCTTCGCCTCCAGGGCCGCCTCATCCATGACTACCATGTCTTGCCACTTGCAACCCTCAAAGTTGGGCGTGTATTTATGCAACCTCAAGCTTCTAAGCCAAGCCGGTATGTCGTTCAGCAACGCCGGGTCGACGTCATCTTCTGCCTTGGGTGTACCACCGTCTGCACGACTGCCAACAGAGGAGGCGCTTTTGAGTCCGGGAGAACGACCACTAGTGGGACCGCGGCGGTTGTTCAGACCTGCAGAGACCGACTGCATCCCCATCCAATTAGGTTGACCGAATCCACTGGCTGCCAACTGGGCCGCGAGCAGCTGAGCCTCGGGTGTAAGTCCCATGTTAAGCATATTCATGTTGAATGGGGTCATCGGGGCCATACCAGCGAGCCCGGGCATACCCATACCAAGAGTAGGGCTTCCCATGTTCATGTTGAATGGCATTCCAAGACCGTTCATTCCATTAAGGTTGAGGTTTCCAGCGTCATCATTACCACCAAACCTGTGCGTTGATGCATTAGAGAGCGCCGGGCTCCTAACCCCAGACCATCCCCCAGGTCCACCACCGAAACCGTTGCTGCCACCTCCACCAACATTACGAACGCCGCTGCGGCTTTGGTTCTGGCTCTGCCCGATTAAATTGCCGTTATCGTCATACACATTCAATTGAGAGGTATTGTCGCTCCTGCCGTCAGCGCCCACGGGCTTGGCCCGGCGATGGATGGTAGGATCACCCATGCGCGGCACACCAGGAGCAGCGCTCTTAGAAGACCAGTCATTCAGCTTATTCGCAGCAGCGTCCAAGTTCTGAGGACGGTTGTCATTCTTAAACATGGGGATTAAAGGCGTGTTGACCATGCTAGCCCAGCTGTCATTAGCGGGTACAGTGACTTCTCCACCACCAACGGCACCGGGCCTTGGTGACAAGCTACCCGTAAACTCGGTGCTTTTTGGACGAGAAACGGCCACCTCTTGAGCTGGGGCGCTCTGTTCGGAAACCTGGCCGAGCTGAGACCCAGAAGTCCAAGCAGGCCGTCCATCAAGATTGCCGGTTGTAAGGACGGGAGCTGAGATTCGGTGAGGGTGGGTGGCAGCCTTCAGCTTGGCCCTCTGTTGCGCCAAGGTTGCAGCAGCATCGTTGCTGGCAGCAGAGTCAGGTGATAAGAAATTAGAGGTACTGTCCAAGGCCAGAGAAGAACGATTTCCAGGAGCAAAGTTGCGCACAGTTGGCGAAGCAGGCAAGCCTGATTTGAGGCCAGGAGACTTGATTGTTGCAAGCTTGGCTTCCATCTGACTTTGCATGGAGCCTGAAGAAATGTCAACGAAGTTCGCACGTACAAAGAAAAATGATGACAGACCTCCAATTTGTGGGCTGAGAAGCGCTGTCATGGGATCAGACTTGGACATCTGGGTGAGGACGGTAATAAAGAATCGTATTTGAACTTGGGTTGAATGCTGCAGAAGACTGTAAAGGGCGGCTGTGCGCTCGGCTTCTGAAAGAACCTTGAACCCTGGAATAAGGTCAACAACACGGCGGGGATTAAGGAATGGCAAGCTCCTTACACTGCTCAATAGCGCTGAGTTCCTCTTTAAAATTGACGTCTAACGAGGCGGCAGCCATCTCTTCCTGTGAAGCGGTTTACATTGAGTATTTTGGGAGTCATAAAAGAACCTACGAGTGTGGTTTCGTAATTCTGAAGAGAATCGAACCACTGTTCGATAGCGTCCGCTGTCGAGCGAAGCAATGAGAGCTAGTTCATTTACTGACAGGAGAAAAGACTTACTCTCTGGACTTTGAAACATGCCTGCGCCATTGCCAAGAAGTTCACTGGCGGGTCTAGTGCCTGATCCTGCTCCTGCTCCGAGGCGAGGAGATGCTGGTGGCAGTCCTGGAGTTCCCCTAGTAGAGGGACCCATTGACTGACGAGAGATGGCTTTGCCATTCTCGTGCGGGTTAGGCGATGGAGTAGAAGGGGGTCTGAGAGACATTGAAACCTGGAAAAGGTAGGAAAAGTTGTTGGATCTAGACTAGAGGGGATCGCTGGTAGATAGGACTAAGTTTGTTCAGCCAGAATGACAAATAAAATGGGCTTGTGAGTCGTGGGTAGGTCCTCGACGTCGAGTCTGATGGACTATGCTAGAAACAAACTAGAAACACGAGGATTGTTGGAACGAAACCTCGAATACTGTGTAACGTTTGGTCTAGACGAGACCAGCGGAGCCTGCCGGTCTAGCGAAGTACGTGGTCAACGCAAGGAACGACGAGGGACGACGGAAACAACGAGCAAAAGCTGGAATGAACCGTCTGTACTGGTGGGAAAGGCGAAGGATGTGTTGGCCTTGTTTCGCTCTGAAAAGGAAACAGTGCCACACATCATCATCACTCCAATTTCTTGACTGCATCACCACTGCATCACCCTGAAACACTCAATGAAACCGGTTCTATTGTCAATCACCCCGTTCCATGGGAGAATTTTCTGAGCACCTCTGTGAGCGATAAGAATACTCTAACACGCGCAGCTAGATAAGAACGAGAAAGCGGTTCTTTGAAGAGTTCCTGCGACTAGCATGGAGAGGCTCGTTCATTTCTTCGCTTTCAAGTAGATAAGGTCTACTCAGTGTCTAAATTGTTACTGCTTGTTCTACCAAGTACTCTAAAGCTGTTATAACATAGTTGACGGAGATACCCGGAACCCGGATTAGTCAGCCTATCAACGAGTAATTTGTGTGACAACATCGACAAATTGCCCAATCTCTGCCTACGACGACGAGCTCGTTACGCACGACATTGACCAGCTGGTCCCCTCAACGTCGCGACTGAAAGGATTCTGGTCTCATGGCTCAATCATACTACTCAAGTCGTGTGGCGTCCCCGGTTGCCTCTGCCTTTGATTCAGTTTCCATCATGAACGGCGGGAAGCATCTCCGGGCTGAGGATGTGCAGGAAGCATATATGGTGCATAGAGACTGGTGAGCAATTATAGTAGAAAATGTCGGGTTGTTATTTGCATATCTTAATACGACGTACTAGCCTTATTGGTGCCATCGACTCGACCAAGGGTATTTTGAACGACATTCGTAAATTCAACAAGGAGGAATGGGTTGTTCGTTATCCTCAACTCAAGGAACAATCGGCAGAAGTCGCTAACGACGAATCTGTCCCAAGCCTGAAACGACGAAAAGGAATACGTCGATCCTTGTCTTTCGCAGACGATCCATCATCTCAGACCGATGTAGTCCTCGAGCCCAGGAAAAGCATGACTCGTGCTGTCACTCTAAACTCTATTGTAGATGCTCAGAGTGAAGAAGAGGATCCAACCTCTTTTCTCCACAAGGAAGACGATTCGCGGCGACTTCTACCATCGTCGGAATTCCATGTCCTACGACTGGACCTCCAGCTTGGAGCATCTGGAGCGTCAAATTCAGCTGCTTCACTGGTTTCTCAGCTCGAAAAATCATCTATCGCTAATCTCATTGATGACCGCATCACTTCCTCACTCAGCCACATCAACAAACTCCGCCAGCGTGTTGAAGACACCTCGTCCAAGGTGCTAGTCACTGGTGACTTGAACGCTGGGAAATCTACTTTTGTTAATGCTCTCCTCCGACGAGAGGTGATGCCTGTTGATCAGCAGCCTTGTACGACCGCTTTCTGTGAGGTCCACGACGCTGCAGAGAACCAGAACAAGGAGGAGGTGCACGTCACTAAGGAGGGCGTCATTTACGCCCTCAATGACGATTCGACGTTTGTGCGGGGTTCCATCGCGGACCTCGAGGATATCGTCGCTGGCAATGAGGAGAAGCAGCAGATGATCAAACTTTACCTTGCCGATACTCGGGCTCCTTCGGAATCTCTTCTTAACAACGGTGTTGTAGATATCACCCTTATCGATGCCCCCGGCTTGAATCGCGACAGCCTCAAGACGACTGCTGTGTTTGCTCGTCAGGAGGAAATCGATGTCGTTGTCTTTGTTGTTTCTGCAGAGAACCACTTCACCCTTTCTGCCAAAGAATTCCTTTGGAATGCAAGCAACGAGAAGGCCTACCTTTTCATCGTCGTCAACAAGTACGAACAAATAAAAAACAAGGAGAAGTGTCGACGACTTGTTCTCGAACAAATCAAGCAGCTCAGCCCTCGTACGTACGAGGATGCCCAAGACCTTGTTCACTTCGTAGACTCTGCCGCCGCTCTCCAGCCTTACGCCGCCAACCCCGCTTTCGATGACCTCGAGTCGTCACTCCGTTCTTTTGTCCTTGTTAAGCGCTCGAAGTCTAAACTTCAACCCGTCTCCACCTATCTCTCCCACCTTCTTTCCGATATCCAACTGCTGGCCGGTGCAAATGCCATTGTTGCCGAGAACGAGCTCCAGGAAGCGCGCAATCATCTTGACCAAGCTAGGCCGGTTTTGGAGAGGATGAAGGGCGGTCGTGACGTCCTTGAAACTGGTCTCGAAAACACAGAGGAAGAGCGCACTGAAAAAGCTGCATCCAAGACCCGTGCCATTCTTGCTGACGCTTTGGAGCGCGTTGGTCAGGGGAAGCTCGGAGTCGATAAGCCTCTGGTTCCTTTGCCGTCATACCCCGGTATTCTTGGAATTTGGGACTACGCTAGGGAAGTCCGTCGTGCCCTTCTGGCCAGCTTAGATGCCGCTGTCAAGCTCGCAGAAGATGAAGCGCGAGTGATCACGAGCGCTGGTGTCCAGACCATCAGGGACCTCGGCGAGGCTCATCTTCCTGAGGGTGTGGAGAGAAGCCGACGTGTGTTTATGCCTGAAGCCATGTTCAGCGCCGTCAGACGAGGTGCCAAGGGCCATAAGAGCCGTCGGTCATCAGGTGGTGCCGTCGTTGCTGGGGGTATCTATGGTCTCGGTATTGGACTGGCACAGCGCACAGATATGCTCGAGACGACATTTTCGGACCTCTTCGATGTGCACCATCAGATCTGGCTTCACTTTGGTGATGGCTCACTCAAGGAAGACGAAGAGTCGCTGTCATTAGTACCGAGCGCTTTGAGTGTTGTCAGTGTTGGTATCGGCGCATTGACCATGGTTGGTGGCCAAGCGGTTGGAGCCCGAAGTCTTCTCGAAGGTGTTCTTCGGATTATGGATCTCGTTGGCAGCGAGTCGACCCGAAAATGGGCGGCACCTATAGTTGGTGCAGTCACTGTCGGCCTGTCTGCCTACTTCATCCTGGAACTTCCGAGTTCGATTCCTCGAACAGTGGGACGACGCGTTCGTGCCTCTGTCATTCGTAAAGACGGTATGCCGGAGGGCGAGATGTTTGTAGATGTTCATGCTGGACGTATTAGCAAGGAGACGAGGAAGGTGTTGAGACTGGCGTCGTGGGATCTACGAGAACGCTTCAGGAGCGCGATGGAAGAAAGGGGCGAGGAGGTCAAGGGAGCTGAGGAAATGGAGAGGAAGGCGTCAAGAGCAGCAGAATGGTTTGGCGACGTTGGACGAAGGACTGAGGAGATCCGGGTTAACGCCGAACTAAATAATTGAACTATCGAAGAGAAGAACTTTCAGGCCCATAACGAAGACGACAAAGGTCGTATTCCAAAGCCCAAGGTTGATTTTGGACACCGAAGCCCCACTCAACATTTTCGTTCCGGGTGTGCTTTCATTTGTCCATCCCATACTCATGCCTACAGTTGCATTCATTTGTAAATTTGATTTTCTTTTGTACGCTGACATTCATATTGCCTCGTCAACGTAGATTACTCCGTATCAAAAAGATGATGTTTGTGTATTCACACCAGTCACTGATGATTCTTATTTTACTGTCCTATCACCTTTTTGTCTAACGTCCACACATGACCGTTCATGAAATCACTATCAATCAGTCGGAATAGTAGTTCATCTGTATAAGAACTTCGCTTCAAACATATACGTGGAGCTAACCTGCAATATACACGAGCAGGGGTCAGGTAGGGAACAGAATCAGACAGTGATTTTCCAGAATGAGAGCTTGATGTGGATAAACACATGAATTACTGGATGACAGGAAAGCATGTACTGTCACCACCAACCCGCGAATACATTTCCTTTTATTCCCAAGTCTTTGAACTCAAAGCTCAAGCTTACATGGACCATAAGAGCTATTGAGATCAATGGCTGCTTCAACCTCAAGATGCCAATTTGGTTCTGTCTCTTCTTGTAAGGCAGACAATGTCACTACACATTAAGAAAGCCATCGGTTGACTAGATGCTTCTTAGCAACCAGAGGAGACAATTAAACAATACACTGTTCATGCAGCTGCCACAGAGCCACAGTACTGGTTGATGATCAGTGGTATATACATTCACTACAATGCCTGCTATAAATCTACCTGCCATGCATACAGGAAATCTAGACACTTCAGATTAAAGGAGAGTCCGGTGGGTTACATGCCACTAGCTGCATCACAATGGCATACAAATGCATGTGATTGCAAGGCTTTCAGGAAAGATGACAGCCCCTGATAGATAATCAGGAAATCATGTACAATGAACTTGTATCTGTTGACATAGAAAAGATGGTGCAACCAGATACGGATCTAGGAGGAAGCAATAAAAGTAGTAGTCATGCAAATGGAGGAGAAACCATGTCCTGGTGGGAATAGAGGTCCAGAAGGAGACTTTTGATTGCCTGTACAAATGTGTTGTCAACTTTTTTCATGATGTGTTCTTCAAGGACAAGTTGTAATGAAGTTACAGAAGCCCTGCAGCCTTACAGTAGCTCAAAGAACCATTCAAATGTTTGGTCATTTTGTAAAGACTAGCTTATATAGTGACAACCACTGAATGGTAAAATCTCAAATTAATATATGTAACACCCCTATATATCAGCTTGAAAGTGACACCTAGATCATATGATTCTAATCAAAATTGGTTTTGCAATAAATCAAACAGAATATTTAGTCATTGGGACAGTTACTAACCCTCTATTGAAATTCTAATTAATACTTGATATGTCCTCCTTTGGCTTTGATAACTGCCTGAATTCTTCTTGGCATGTTTCTATCAGTCTCTAGCATGTTTCTGCAAAGATATCATTTTGTAAGCAGACACCTACAGTGTGCAGCTTCAATGAGACAAGGGGGCCAACAGAATGTCACAAGCTCTGTCTTTCATATGAAGAGTTACAAACAGGTCTTTGGAAAAAGGAGAATACCTCCCCTGTATGTGACTACTCTTAATATATCTGTTTTCAATTGTAAGTTTACCTCAAGTCTCACCTCTTGATTCCCTGTGATCCCATTCCCAATCAATAGCTTGTCTGTATGTAAGTGGTATGCTTACACTTACCCTTCCTTCAAAATCCAATTATGATCTCTCAAGGCTCACTTTCCTCACTTCCCAGTCATCTAGAGCAGTTGTGTCTGCTATTTCCACTCCAGACTTCCACTCATCATGATCTGTGCCATATCCATGCCAATACATCAAATACTGCATTCCTCTACCCCAACAACATTCATCAAGGATGCAATCAATCACATGTTCCAGTTAACCATCCTCTGTCACCACAGGCCCAGGCATTTCTATTTTGTGAGATGGGAACAATATGTTGTTATTTGGGAAGTGGGGACACAGGATGCTAGAGTGGAAACAATTGAATACTTTTATCAATGTTTGCAAGTCCAAGACATATTTGGAGGTGTCAGGGGACCCATCTTTCATCTCTCCTTCTCACCCTCTAATTCTCCTCCAACCACCCCCACTATAATTTTACTTTATGCATTTCCTCAAGCCCTACAGGCCAGTACCACTTCTAGGACTCTAGCTGCACTGGTTCTCTGTCCATAATTCATTTACTGTTGGTCTTCCAGCACAGCTGCATTGGGACCCTTCTTTCATCTCTCATTCTCACCTTCTACTCCTTTTCTGGCCACCCTCACTATAATTCTTCTTTATGCATTTTCTCAAACCCTATCTGCTGGTACAACTTTTAGGACTCTAGCTGCACTGGGTCTCTGTCCATAATTCATTTACTGTCAGTCCCCCAGCACAGCCACTTCCAGATTTGGACAATCTCCAGGTTTTCACTGTTTTAGGTTAGGGTTGAGGCTTTCTGTTATTCTGTACAGTAGCTCTTATGCATCTAGAGCCTTGGAAGCACCACCTTCAGCATAGAAAATTCTCAGAGTTGTTCTCTTTGGATCTTCCTCTGCCAGGTGTGTAGCTATGCCTATACAACCTTAGATAGTACTGAATATACATTGAATCTCTCTTTGCCAGCTGTGTGACTTGGCCATAGCCTCCAGAGGTCACCCTTACAACTACCCATTTCTACAATTTGAAGGGTGTCAACATTGCCATGTATTTAACATCATTCAGGTGTACCAACATTTGAAAAAAGGCACTTGTTAGATCAATTTTTTCTCAGAAATGAGTACCTGGTTGGGAACAATCAGCAAGGATGTGTGGCAGGGCTTATCTGGGACAGAATTCACATCTAGTCTTCAATAATTGTTTATCTATTGAGGCAAAACTGATGGATCAGATTTGGAGATGGTAAATGACAGGCTTGCATATGATAAAGATGATGGATAAATATGACCAGAAGTAGTATGTTCATCTATCAAAGTCTTCCAACTGTCATGGAATTTATGCAGGCATGAGTACAAGCAAGCCAGTGTGATCTTTGCAAATGGTTTAACTTGGATACAATGATACATGTTAGTTGGTAAGTTTTTTGCATGGAGAAGTTGTGTCAGGAACTGTGTCTGATATCTCTTCTTCATCTTTTTGTCCATTCTCTGCAACCTCTTCTGAAATGCCAACTCTTTGACCCTTCTCTAACTAATTCCAAAACTTATAGCTCATCAAAAAACATAAATTCCTGCAGGTGCACAAACTTTTTTGACTGCAAGGCAAATAAAGCATTGAGTTTGAAAAGAACTAGGCAATGGAGATGTTCTGTGTGCTTTTGCCCTTTTTTTGATCCAATCACTTTTAGTCTTCTTCTCCTTCTTTTTCCTTTTTCATCTTATCAGCAGCTCTTTCTTTGGTTTGTTACATTCAAAATCAGGGACTGTTGGATGGAGAAGATTGAACTCTGAGACACTGTCAATAGCAAACTCTGTCATAGCATTGACTACAATAGAATTCTTTTTTAAGAAGTTGAGACCCAATATCAATTCAGAGTGCAAGTTAGAACAAACAAGAAAAAGTTGGGCCTTGAATTGCCACTGTGCACAAGAAAATACAATTACAAGCTTAATGTATTCTGACAATAGCTGAGAGTCCTTCTTCTTTTTTGATGTGAACACCTCCAAAACTTCAAATAGCCAATGCAAACAATGAGGAGTCAGCACCAATTCAGTCATGAGCATTGAAAAAATCAGTGCTGGAGGACAACCAGTGTCAATGAAAGCTTTTGTTACCATTGTCAGAAAAATATCTGGCATTGAAACCAAGCAAGACAAAATTAGATGGGGTGGAAGCATGTACTCAAAATCCATATTACTACTATCATTGCTGCCTTCTGAAGACTCAAAAATGGCCACAACTGTCATGAAGACACTGCTACCTCCACTTGCCTTGGCTGCACCATTGTTTTTCTTCCTAATGTGCTCCATCTAAGTGGTGGCTGCAAACTCTGTGATAAGTCACTGCTTGTCATATTCCACTAACAACAATGCTTTATCCTGGTCTGGGCAATCTGCAGCCTGGTGATTGACATACAAATACCAACACTAATAGCACCCATTATACTCATTCAAGAGGTGACACTCCTCTTGCATCAGTGGATAAATGTGGATCCTTGCCCTAGACCTTATCCTGGATAAAACAGGAATTATAGGAGCTTTTGACATGTTCATGACATTCTTCAAGATGCCTTTTGCTGAGGCAGTGATTGAGGATACCAGGTATCTGCTAAGTTGGGCTTTACATCCTATAATCACCTTGTTAATGTTAGCAAGAATATGTATCTACAAATTAAAAATCTTTGGTTTCATCATAACATTTGTCCTTGTGTTCCAATTTGTACTCTTTGCACATGTCATCCTGACAACAAAGAAGAGTGTGAAAACATATACACTTCAGAGAAATGAAAAACTAAGTGTTTGTGCACAAGATATCATTGGCTTTGTGCATTGTGGCAAACTAGACCATGAACTTCTCATCCTCTTCTTGCTTCCAAAACATGTGCTATGCTACCTCCCACTCCCCTCAGACAAGCCATGAATACTGAAAAGGTCAAACTCTGTAACTCCTTCTCATTCTCTTTGATTCATGCTTGAACTTTCATTGTGTTAGTATTATACATGACCTTTCCCATCTGCTTCTCTCCCTCAATACTCTTGTATGAAAAAAATGTTTGATATAGTATTAAAACATATCCAGTTGATGGTGACAAGCTCCTGGTCTAGCTCACTGCATTTTTAGCTATTTAAGCATGATTTAGCATTAGATTGCTGCAGCAAGACTTTAGCATTTACTCTACTAATATTCCACCATGCACTACCCTCCTCACATCACTCAGCATGATACTTCCAAGTTATGTGATGAGCTCTATGCACCAGCTAGCCTTGTTGCCCACTCCATGGTAGGTCATAGACACCTTCAGCTTGCTGGCTCTCCTCATGAGGCATGCTTTCACTTTGCTCTCAAACTCAATGTATTTTAGTTATGTGATGCATCATGCTCTCTCTTCACATGTGCCTCTTTCTTTAAACTTTGATCAACACTTGTTCCTTTTTGTTAGCTGTCATGCCATCAGTTCCACCTCTTGCATCTACTAATGTACTTAAAATTTAGCTAAATGCTATCTTGGTAGGCTGCACTTAACCTTGTTTTATATTGGGCTTATGAAGTGCTAAGGGAGTCCTGTGCAGGTCCCAGTTACTCAGTCCTAAAATGAGAAATTGATGGTAGAGTGTTTAGGAAATGTTGCCACCAATGGTGGCAGGTGGTAAGGAGTTAAGGAAAATGGTTGAAGGAAGGCAGTAAGCTTATGAAGCTTTTAGAACTTAGCCACAATTGCTAAGTGCACAAGTCAAGAGCACAAGACAGCAAATGTTGACACCAGTGACTAGAGTGTACTCATATGGCACTATTTGAACAAAGAGTCAATGAAGGCACTAATGAGCCCCCAGTCTGGCTCAATGCATTTTAAGCTTTTTATACACTATTTAGGACTAAGCCAGAGCAGCAAGACTCTAGCATTCCCTACTAACAGGTCCCCCATCTAGTACCATCTCCTCCTTGCATCTAAGTATGACACTTAGAAACTGCAAGACAATACCTACATGCCAGCTGGCCTTGCTGCCTGCTCCATGGTAGGTTATGGGCACCACCTGCTTGCTGGCTCCTATCTCTATGAGGCACACTCTCTTTAGATCCAAACTCAACATAACTAATCATGTGACACATCATGCCCTCTATCTGTATGTGCTGTTCTGTTTTAAACCTTGACATCTGATGGACATCATGCCACTATCCCCACATCTTGCCTCCACACCCTGCCAGTAATTGCCACCACCATCAGTAGATCACTGTTAGCATTACTTTCCTCTTTGAGCCTAATTCCAACTATGCCTACTTTAGACTTAATGATGACAGCTGACTAACAGCTGGCACTTTCTGTCACCACCTCTATGCACCACATTACAATTTAGCACCCACCTTCACTATAATCTTGTCACAAGACTGACATCTTGCATGCTACTTGGTGGCATGCCTTAGCTAGCTGCCTGCATGACCATTCTTGAGTAGCATTTATCTTTATTATAGTATCATTAATGGACTTTTTCATTAGCAGCAACTATTAGAGTTGTTGCCAATCCTTCACTAAGTCACTGCCTTTATTTATTATAAATACTTTTACTTTTTGTCAGTAGCAAAGAATCCAACCAAACCAAGCCCTTTGAGCCCCACAGTTTAGATCTCTTAGAGTTTATCTAAAGCATTATGCCTTTGATATCCTTACCTCTCTTCAGGCACCAACCTCTTAGTGCTCCCACTATCCTTTTCATCTTAACAATACCATATGAATACACTCTTGTTGCCAGCACCAATGCTTGCCACCTTGCATTTTCAACTTGCACATTTAGCAGTTACAACTAAATACTAGAAGCTTTGTAAGCTTACCACCTCCCTCTACCTATCTTTCTTAAACTTCTTACTGTGAGGGAATAATCTCATGGTATGGGGCTGTATGAGTTGGAATGGAGTAGAAAAGCTAGTAGAGGTGGTGGGAATCATGAATGCAGAGCAGTACTGTGGAATTTTAGAAGACAGAGCAAAGAGAGTTTTGAAAAGTTGGAGATGATAGAGAGTGCTCACTACTTTCAACAGGACAATGACCCCAAACACAGCTCCAAGAGGGCTAACAAGTGGTTTGAAGACAACAACTTTGATGTTCTCTAGTGGCCAGCCCAATCCCCTGATCTTAACCCTATTAAACACCTCAGAGAGTACCTCAAGGAGCAGCTTAGGCAGTATAAAACACCTCCTCATAGTGTGCATGAATTGTGAGAGAGGGTTGCAAAGAAGTGGAATGGAATACTAGCAGAGGTATGCCAAAGACTGATAGAAAGCATGCCCAGAAGGATTAAAGCAGGTATCAAGGCAAATCAAAGACTAAATATCAAAATTAGAGATGCTCAAAAAACTGTCCCAATAAGTGAATATTTTGAAATGGCCATTACTCCATCAGTTTTGATTTTTTTTTTGGTGGTCTTATCTACCACATGACGTATCTACATATGTTAGCTTCATGCAGTAAAGAGGGGTTGTTTGGTTATATCATTCTTTTTATAGCTTTTTTTGTCAGCCCACCACAGGAAAATGCATTTACACACATAGTGTGGGACTCAGAATACACTTCATCTGTTGCATTCTGGGGGACAGGCAACACCCATACCCACTAAAACCCTGTTTGCTGACTTCCATGCTTTGTACAGTCTTACTCCCTCTTCAATAATTTTTGCCTATGTCCTTTCAACTAGGTCTTTGTCCAGGGCTCTCTTTCTGTACCTCTGCTATTCTGATGCTAGACAGTCTACCTTTATCCTCTTTTTGATCACATCCATCCATCTACTGATGAGCTGACTTGGAAATCATTATTCTGTACAATCAGCTTCCAGAGCTTGTACACTTCTTTCTGTTCTGCTGTTTTGGGGTGGCCAGGCTGCACTCCAGTATTAGTCCCAGGCTTGGCCTTGTTTATTTTATTTCTCAGAGTTTGCATACTTTCCTTGCCAAGCACCATATTGTCTTTTGCCTGAGGGCCTCACATTGGGTTAGGATGTGTTCCATGTCCTCTGTGACCCTGCATATTGGGCATAGGCTCCTTTGTTCATAGCTGGGGATTTTCTCCTAGTAGTCACCTAGTTTATATGCGTTGTGCAATGCTTTTCACATGTATGCCCTTGCTTCTTTAGTGATTGTCTTACTTTTGAGTGATTCCCATATATTTTTGTCTGTGGGGGGGTTCCATTCATTTCCTGTATGGCCCATCTTATTTTGTCCAGGTTTATGGTTGTGCCCCTCTGGCTTGGTGTTTGCTTCTTTTCAATCATTCCTCTGTATAGTAGTGCTTGTAAGGCTTTACTCAGCTTTGCTCTTTGAGAGAAGAAACCCTTTATTGGAGTCATGTCTATTTGTAGGGCTATCTCTTCACTGGCCCCCTTTTTTGCTAGGGCATCAGCTCCTTTGTTTCCTTCCAGGCCGCTGTGCCCTTTGATCTTTGTTATTATCATTTGGCCTTTCCTTGCTCTCATGTGTGACATGGCAGCTTGGAAGAGTTCTTTGTTTTCCATGCCTATCCATCCATTTTCCTCCCACTTCATCAGTGATTTAGTAAGCCCACTTATTGTTGTTTGTGAGTTGCTCAGTATCTCCAGGAAGTCACTGCTCTCAGCCCTTTGCACAGCCATTAGAACTGCAAGGATCTCCCCAGCATTATTTGTCTGGCAGAGGTATTTGGGGATATTTGCCACTGCATTTCTTGGGTTGCTGTCTTTATACCACATTCCAGCTCCTGCTTTTGCATTTTCTGCTCCATTTTCCAGGCAGGAGCCACCAGTCTAGTGTGGTACTATATAGGCATCATTAGTTTTAGCTTTGAGTCGACTTTTAGTGGGGCTAGGGCTACTCCATGCTTTTGCACCACCTCAATCATCTTCCCTAGGGATCTTGGCATTCCTTTTTCTCTTGGCTTTGTGTTTGCACTCAGGGTTTGCAGAAAAATGTTTTGGTACATATTCTTGTCTGTTATGTTCCACTTCTTTTTCAGATTCATTCCTATAAGAGAGTCGGCTAACGTCGCCCATGTTGGTCTTGTTTCTCCAAAGCTTAGGTACCTTTTAATTTTCATAAGCTCTATGGCTTTATTCCTCAATTTTATGTCTAGGAGTTTTTTTCCCCCCTGTGCTATTGGTCTGTACAGCATATCCATGCTTGCAGTAGGCTTCCGGTCTTCTCCTCAGAAGAAATTCCTGATTATTTTTATTAGTTGTTGCTCTACCTCTGCTGGCATCCCTTGTATGCTGACTCAGTATTGTGTTCTACCTCCTACTACCATTCCAATTATTAAGCGTTTGCCATCCATCATGGGGTGGCTTCTACCCCATCTGTCTAGGTCCTTTTTTATCCTTTCTATGGTGGGTAACCACATGCTTGGTCTTTCTATCTCATTTCCAATGTAGGCTCCAAGAAGGTGTGTTGCTTCCCCATTCTTTGCAATGTGTATGCCCTCTTCTATGGGGTCTGCTTCCAGGGTTGGCTTTCTTGTGCTATTTAGGTATTCTCTGAATAGTTTGCTTCCAAAAGGCACTACTGTTGTCTTTGGAGTATTAAACTTCTCACCTGATGCTCTGCACCACTTTTAGAGGATCCTTTGCAGGTTTTTCATATTGTCGTCCTCTGACATGTACACGGTGGTGTCATCAGCAAAGAGCTTTGCAATTAGTTGTTTGGTGTTCTCTCCTAGGGTTATCCCCTTTAGTTTTGAGTCCCATAACATTTGGACCAGGGATTCTATTGCCAGGTTGAAGAGAAGGCAGGACATTAGGCCGCCTTGTCTCATTCCTCTGGTCACTTTGAAGGATTTGCTTGCTTCTCCATTAATCATTACTATGGTCTCCGCACTATTATACAGTGCCTTGATTTTTTGTACAAATTTTTTGAGGAGGCTAAATTTTTTTAGAGTTTCCCACAGGAAAGTGTGCCCTATCTTGTTATATGCTTTTTCCTGGTCCAGACACATGATCATACCATTTGTGTTCATTTGTTCACTCCATTCTATGATTAGATGTGCAAGCTCAGTTTGATCCTTGATCCTTTGTCCCTTCATGAACCCTGCCTAGTCGGGGTGTATCAGGTCTGGCATTATGCTTGCTAACTTATTTGTGAGTGCTTTTGTCATTATCTTATAGTCTTTATAGAGGACTGTGATGGGTCTGTAGTTTCTGATGTCTGTCTGGTCTTCTTTCTTGTAGATTGGGCATAACCAGCCCTCTGCAAAACCAGACCTGGAGGATACCCCATTTTCTTCTATATTGTTATACAATGCTATCAGGTACCCCACGACATCAAAGTGCTTCTCTTTCTCCCCTTCATGTTGATCAGTTTTGTTTGGGTCCTTATCTCTTTTTGTCTCATTTAGGAAGAACTTTCATACTTTGTGTGGTATTCTATCTAGGCTGGCTGCTTTCTCATTTGGGAGTTTCCTTATTGCTTCTTCTATCTCCTTCTCAGTTAAGTTGGCTTTCATTTCTATCAACTGTGCATGGCTGAGCTTCCTCTTTATGTGCCTCAGGACTTTTTTAACTTCTTTCTGATGATGAGCCTCTGGTTTGGCCCAACACATTTTAAGCCTTTAACACACCAGCACTGACCCAAGGTGGCAAGACCCCAGCAGCCCCTACAAACAAGTCCCCATGCAGCATCAACGCATCCTTGCAGCCAACTATGAGACCTACAGGCAATGGTAGAACCACTCACATGACAATCACCCTTGCCGCTGATGAGCCCCCGGTTTGGCCCAACGCATTTTAAGCCTTTAACGCACCAGTACTAACCCAAGGTGGCAAGACTCCAGCAGCCCCCTATGAGCAAGTCCCCCACGCAGCACTAACGCATCCTTGCAGCCAACTACAACAACAGTAAAACTACTCACGTGACAGTCAGCTTTGCTGCCTGCTCCACGGGAAGTTGCGGACATCACCAGCTTGCAGGCTCTCCTCTCCACGAGGAGCATCCCACTACCTCCAAACTCAACGCATTCTGGTCACGTGATGCATCATGACCCCTACCTGCACATGCTGCCCCCACCAGGATGATTAATGAAAACCATGCCCCTGCATACAGGCTCCACACTCTGCCGGCACTCCCTGCCAGCATCGGCAGATCACTGCTAGCTTGGCCTTCCTCTTCAAGTCAGAATATGTCCATATTTGACTCAATGATGACAGATGATCAACAGCTGGCACTTTCAGTCAC